>JAAGKR010001878.1:48194-72566 GCA_011419295.1 Clarias macrocephalus
TATAAATCCTGTCAGGTTACATGCTAATAGGTCACTCACTAATATTAACAAGACAATTTTTATGAATTTATGAATATATGATTTAAACTGTCTTTCAGTTCTGAACATGCTAGTTAGCCAGTGTTAGCAGTCGATATTAGAAACGTTGATTCATATGACTTTTTCAGAAATTGTGTCAGCTTAGCTCATGATAACTAGCTACCTACAGTAGTAGCAATGACAATGACAAATATGTTTGAATATAATCTTTAAAAGCCTCTTAGAAACGTATCATCTTAGTTCATGTTTGCTAGAGAGATGAACCAATCTCAGCATTAATTTATTAGAAGCAATTGCACACCTCCACAGACTCCAGCACCTCAAATTTGTTGTTGTGCTCATTAGACATTCTTGAACCATTTTCGCAGCGTGTCAAGGCTGTTAAAGGCGCCGCTGCCGTCGGGGAATACCGTTTCAATGAAGACGTGTAATTGGCCAGCTACAACTTTTAGGTAGGTGGTACTTGTCAAAGTAACATTCACATGAATGATAGTACCCAATGTTTCCCAGTAGAACCTTGCCCAGAGAATCACATTGCATCACACTACCTTGCCTTCTTCCCATAGTGCATCCTGTTGCCATCTTTTCCTTAGGGAAGTGACACACACACACACACACACACACACATTCAGTCATCCACACCAGGCCTGGTTCATGGTCCTTCTGGTGCCCATTGTAGGCACGTTTGGTCAGCATGGCCACTCTGACCGTTCTGGTTGTGTACTGATACCTTTCTATTAGAACATTTTTAGCAATTTGAGCTACAGTAGCTGTTCTGTTGGACAGCCAGCATTGGCTTTCAATACGTGTCAGTGAGCCTTGACCACCCATGACCCTGCCACTTCCAACACATCAACTTCAGAGACTACACGCTTACTTGATGCCTTAGATATCGCACCAGCATCCAGGTGTCATTGTAACAAGATAATCAATTTTATATTTTGATTCCTTTTGATTCCTCTAATGTCCTATGTGCACTTTACAGGAACAATATAATATTAATTATTTAACTGTCATATTTATGAATATAATATTGGTTGCAAATGGAATAATATATTGCACAAGAAAAATACACTAATGCAAATACAGTAATTGCAAGTTCAAGAATGCACTGTACATAACTCATGTGTATTACATTACTCTTGAAGATCTTGTAACCAGCATTTATTTCTTTAGTTATATCTAAGGTCTGAAAACCAGTATGCAATCCTTGTCCTGAACCCTATCATCCATTTTATTATGTACATTATGTGAATCGGCAGTGTCATGCATTCCTGCCCCTGGAATACTGATAAAAAGGGACACATTTGTTTTCTGTAGCCTCGGGTAGAGAGGATCTCTTAGAAGAGACAATAACAACAAAGCAAATGGGAAAAGATGTGAAATATCACCCTTTCAAAACATTTATGAAATCTCTGCATGTCGCCGGGGGGGTGCTCTCGAACGCAGCACAGAATTCACAGCTGATATATGTGCTCTTAAGAGACATCAGGGCTGAGTAGAAGCTATTTTTTCTCTAGATGTAATATCACAAGTTTAAAATTCCCTGCTTTTAAGACCTGCTGTCAGTCTTCACGGCAAGCCATTAAACTTAACCTTAAAAACCCTCCCTTCTGAGGAAAACCTGAGACTGTGAAGCGTCAGTCAACTTTCGAGTCATAATCCGAATCTAAACATGAGTTTTCCCTCCCGACAAGCAATATTACACTCGCTGCATGGTGCTCTTGAGCACATTAGGAGCATTGCAATGATTATGAGAAAGGAAAGAGCTCAAAACACACCCCCCTTACAATGAAGCTATCGGCTATCTTTGTAGCATTCACAGAGAACTTATCTGGACGCAAGTGTGTAATTGCTAAGCTAGCGGCTATTATCGCGGAATGATTAAAGCGCACCTCATATTTTTCTTGTCGTTTTTAATCACTTGAGTGTAAAGGACATTTTAAATGAACTATTTATCTGTTTTATATAAAATCGCCTTGGGTTCTTTGGGTCTTATTTTCTCAAGGAGGTCTGTCCTAGTGTTCCTGAGAGCCTATTTCCCATGAGTCTTGTGTCTTTTGAGTTTTATATTCACAGGTACAATAAATTCAGACTAATATAATCACAGGGCTCTATGTTCCAAGGTCTCAGGTACTCAGGGTTGAAAGGACATCTGTAGTTTGACAGGAAGGTTTCCTGAAATTTACAATGAAATTCCTGTGTTTAAAGGGACTTATTTATACCTGTTTTTATACCTGTTTTCTGTTTTGGGCTTTATACATACTGTACATGTGCTGTAATCCTAATGAAGTTCTCCTGTCCTGTCCTGTTATTCTGGTTCCATTCTTCAGGGTTTGTTTTCAGGTTCTGGTCATAAATTTCCATATGCTCCACTGGACAATTGTTCTTAGACCCTTGAACCCCATGGTCCTAAAATCCTTTATTTTCAGCATGCTGTTTGAAAAGCAGTAAGTTCCAGGGCCATTTGTTTTCAGGGGATAATGTTCCCACTGAACTGTGCCACAATAAATAATATTTGTACTAACACAACAATAAAATGCAGAGTTTTGCATGCACAAGACTGCACAGATTGTACCTGAGACCAAAGTGTTCTCAAAGCATCATCATGTCGAATACTGACTTTGTTTCACTAATTACTTAAATATTGCTTTCTGAACTTTGCAATTTTTATTTTTTTTATAGAGCAATGCTTGCTCTATAGCATTTATTTCCATGTCCCCCATTTTTACACAGTACTGTATTTCTAAGTCCATGTTTTAGGGCACCTTGCATCCAGGACACAATATTACCAATTCTTGCACTGCCCTATGTTCTTACTTGTAATATCAGTAAGTGTATATTCAGGAACATTCAGGGCACTTTTTTTTAGGTGCTATTTTCTCAGAAGTCATACATTCCCAGGATCCTACAATTCCCAGGTTTCTACTCTTTGTTCTCAGTTCTGAATGATCTGCAGATTCCTTTTTCTCGTGTTCCTATTTCCCCTTGCACCACACTGCCAAGTTCCCATGGGCCATAGATTTTGTCAAACTAGCAGTTAGCGTAGGCGACAGCACTCTACATTTATCAGCAAACTCAGCTAAATTCTGACTTAAGGTATAGATACACTGACCACATGTGACACAAGCTTTGTGTTCCAGATAACTTCATTACACAATACCAGCAAAGGTACATCATTCTCCACATCAGTGCATTCAAGCTAACCAGAACTATGTAAAAATAATGCAAGCTCTAAAAGATACTAAACCTCCGCCGAGGACTTTAATTGTTTTACCTTATAACCACTTTCTTGATCATTGTAATACATTTAAATGCTTATATAAACGTATTACTTATTTCATCAATTATTGGGTCAATATAGTTTTAAAAAGATACATTTACAGGTTAAGTATCTCAGGTTGAAGAAGTTAAACATGAGTCAGTGTTAGCAAACAACTCTGCATTAATTAATCACTTTCTAGAGATCTTACTTGCATGGACACATGTACAGTATTTTAAATCAAATGCACATAAAACCTATATAAAGTTGTCTTGGAGTGTCTGTTGTCCTTGCAGCGATGATTGTCGAGGTAATGTCAGAATATATTTGTTCTACTTTTGGGCTCCGTCCTAATTCTTCCAATCATCCCAAAGGAATTTCTGCCCTCCCAATGCCTGCTGACATGACAAAGATACTATTTAACCTCTTAAGGGCTGAGTCAACAGTCAGTGCTACAGTCAACTCCTGAATTATTGGCACCCTTCATGGAAATGGGCTGAAATTAATTTACACTGGCTTTAAAAGATGCTGTTTAGATTTAAATACACACACACTTACAGTAAGGTCTTTGATTGGATAATTACTGCAGTAATAAATGGTTCAGTTGGCAACAGGTATTTAACCCTAACTGATGCAATGATTAACTTTTTACAGTATTTCTTAAACAACCATGTTGGAACCCAATGCATGGAAATATGCATTTGTGATTGTGGAAAAGATGTTACCATGTTTCATTGTCCATGTTTGCATCAAGCAAAGAAAACAAAATTTTCTAAAAAAAAAAAAAAAAAAAAAAACTATTACAGTGAATGCACACTAATTAAAGCTAAAGCATTTGGATGATATATTTGAGTGTGACTTTCTTTTTGGCCATGTAAAAAAGTGCCATATGTGTAATGACTGCTATTTTGTGCTTAAACAAATGAACACACCTCATGCTTTTATTTAAACAGAATTTTGGAAACAAAGTTTTTCTTCAGTAACAAAAAATTTCATAAAACTGTAGAAAAAAAGAAACTGGCATGCCAACGTTCAGTATTTAATAGAGCATTCCCTGGCATGAATCACAGCACTCAGCCTCTTTCTGTAGTGTTTAACAAGGTTGGAGAACCTCCACTTGTGGCGGGATCTTGGACCGCTCTTTCATGCAGGCCATTTCCATCTCATTGACATTCTTGGGGTTTCTCTTGTAAACTGTCTTCTTCAATTGAGACCTCAGATTTGGAATTGGCTTCAGGTCTGGAGACTGAGAGGACCATTGTAAAACCGATATTTTGTGTTTCTGCATCCATTTCTTTACCGATTTTGATGTGTACTTCAGGTCATTGTCTCGTTTGAAGACCCAAACATGGCCCAGCTGTAGTATTGATTGAAATTTATTATGCCTCTGACATTACCAAGACCCTCTGGACCACTTTCAGTTAAACAGCCCCAAAGCATTTCAAACAGGCATCACTGTATTTTATTATTTGTATGGTGTACTATTATTTTTATGAATTTTTTCCCAAAAATTATGATGATGGTATGCATGGCCAAAATGTTTAATTTCTCATCTGACCACCACACACAATTCCAACTGTAACTCTAATGTTGCTTGGCAATATTCAGACACTGGGATTTGTGCCTTGGTATCAAGAAACAGAGTCTTTTAAGGAACTCATCCAACAATCTTCTCTTAATGGCAACATTTAAAAAGCACAAAAATCCAGTTTATTCCAAGTCTATTGAACAGCAAATACATAGCTTGTGCCTGAGATTTGCTTTACCAGCTTTCTTTGTCTTCTTACCCTATTCTCTGTTTCGCTTCCCCACTATTTCTTTTTGCCTTATTCTTTTTTGTTCTAGCTTGCCTTTTTCCTGATTTCTTGTTTCTAACTCTCCTGTTTCTAACTCTTCTGTGGCTTTCCAATTTTTTCCATGACTCTGTCTTTCCTACCTTCTTTCTAATCTCACTCATTTTTTTTGTTTTGCATTTTCCCCAGACTTATTCATTCTTTGCCTTTTGTTTATGCTTTTTGGTGTATTTCCTTGTTCCTCATTTCATTCTCGTTTTCTTTTTCCTGTTTGTTTTCCCTTCTCACTCTCTTCCTTTGCCTCTCCTGCCGTTCTTGTTGTTTGCTGTCTTTGTCTTATACTTCCACCTTTTTAGTCTCTTTCTTTGTTTAACATTTTTAATATTAGCAGAGTGTTTATATAATGTGAGGATATTTGGTTCCTATAACACAAGATGTTCTGGGAAGATTCTGGACAATATTCTTCGGAACATTTATTTTAAATGATATTCTGGCAACATTTTGGATAATATACTTTGAAAGTTGTTGAATAATGTTCAGGGACCATTTCAACAAGGTCTGTACAACATTTAAAGAACTTCATAGGTTCTCAAGGCTGCATCACATGGACTTTTACCCAAGGATGTATCCTGGTGTTCATCTTTCCAGAAATATAACTGCATATCACAGACCGTGAATTTTCTTATTGGTTCACATGATAGCAATCCCTTTCTAGTTTCTTCTTCTTCTAAGGATTTACAGCTTCTTTCTCTAACCTTACATTTTTAGTTTTAATTAAGTTGAAATATGAGTAATTGGACCAAATCAAGGAGGGACTAACCAAAGAAATCTGTAATTTTTTTTAAATATAGCTAATATATTTTTAATATATATTTCATGTAAATAAATCAGTCTTTAGAATTATTTAAAATATGTAATTTTATTATGCAAACACCTGGAAAATAAATGAGTGAGGATAATTATTTTAAAAAATATATATTTGTTTTATAAAATAAACAATCCTGCACCCCGCCCACCATGGCCCATTTTCTTTCTTTGTTTTTCAAACCAATTTTTTTTCACCTAACTCTTTAATCTTTATCTTTCCCTCCTTATTCACTCTTTTTTCTAGTCTTATTTTCTTTCTTTTTCTTTTCAATACATGCTTCATTTTTCTTTCTCTTTCCTGTGCCTTCCTTTTTTTTCCTCTCAAAAGGTTTTTTTTAGCACAGGCAGGATTTGATGATGAAGATTAACAAGCTTCATAGGGAGGCTATAAATGACGAACAAACCGTTTAAATTGAAATAACCGTGAGATCAAACCATGGTGGTTATTCACCTCGGCTCTCACTCACACTTATCACAATTAAACGTCGGCTACTCTAATAGCACGCACACTGATACATACATTACAGCAGGCTTTGAAATAACTCTTGAAACGTGGAATTTTTGTAGTTGGAATGAACTTCATTTACATATAAATTGCCCTGTGGAGTACAAGCGATAGCATTTTCACACAAGTATTTAAAAAAAAGCGGGGAAATCAAACATGTTAACAGATAAATAGATGAGAACTGTGTATGCAGTGCTATCTTAAACACACACACACACACACACACACACACACACACACACACACACACACACACACACACACACACACTTGTATATTGCCTTCCTTCAATTTGCACAAAATAGCCCTATAAAAGAACTTGTGGAAAAAGCATTGCTGTGGTATCACAGCTAGCAATCACAATTAAACAATGCTAACCTTGCTTGTTTACCACAGTGATTAATGCAATCTCTGAGCTTTCTCTTTTAGTATTCTTATTAAAACATATTATAATATTATTTACACATTATTTCTACTTTCATTTTCTGCCTTAATTTTGCTTTAATACATTCGAGCAAATAAGTTAGCAAACAGTTGCAGGTTCGATAAATACTGTTTCTGATAACAGTAGATACTTTACCACAGTATTTACCTCGATTTTCAAACACAATTAGTTCGTATTTAGTAAAAAAAAATAAATTAAAAAAAGAACAATTTAAGGTAAATTTCAGGGTTTTAAAAGGTTTAGTGTGTTAGCTTAGCTTAGATGTGGCACTCTGTTAGCTTGTGTATTTGCTACAGCATTTAATGACACCACAGACCATTAAGGTTGTAATATAGTATAAAATAAATATGTAAAAATGCACAGCAGTTATTTTAACTGGTCTAAAACTTTAATGACCTTAGCTTATTTAATCAGCTTGTAACTGCAAGCTGAAAACAATAATCTATTTAAGCTTTTCCACATTGTTTGTGGTAGAAAATGTATGGTGTATATTTTAGACTTAATAAACCAAAACAGAAAGAAAAATTACAGAAAAAAAATTCATTTTAATTTAACCACACAGAAAAAATCCAACTTTTAGCAATGGTAGCTAATAAAGAAGAGAGAGAGAGAGTGCTGTTGTGCTGGATATCAGCATGGCTTTGATGCGGCAATAGGCATTCGGACTGTGCCTTAGTGCTTATGATATTTCCAGACGTGCTCGAGTATGATATTGCTTTTATATAACAGTTGCACAAACACCATTTATTATCAACAGATTGCGATTTTGCTTGTTTACCCAGTCATTTTCATTTAGGCAGCAGACAGATGCTTTAAAATTTTGTGAGTTTCTCTGTATATTTAAATTTATTCCACTTAAACATACATTTAAAAGGGAAAGCAGCTAACGAACTGGTGCAGAGCAAACAATGTTTTTTTTTTTTTTTTTTGCTTTAGGCATTAGGCAATCACTCACTGCTGAACATCAAGAGATCCTCTATGAAGGTCATCAAAAGAATCAAAAGTATCAACACAAGCCCAAATGCATCACTGCCTAGTCTGGAAATTGAATCATTGTATGAGGATAGATAAGTTCATTCGGATTCTGTTCCCTCCATTACAGACATTTATACCACACTGCATCCACAAAACTACCATTTTTGTAGATGACCCTATATAAACTCTTCACCCGTTTGGTACTAAAACATTTGTTATATTGGGTCAGACTGTGTATCATTTTCTCCCATCAGATTCATCGATACCCTGGACCAGCCCCAATAACCAATGTCCCTCATCTGCATGCTAAATAACTCGGTTTGTTTGGAAGTGACCTAGCAAACATTGCTTAGTGCTGATTAGCTTGTAAATTAACTTACTTATTTACAGACTGACATATTAGCTAAAGCTTATTTGTATTAACAACATCATTGAATCTAATTTGCGACATCTATTTCTAGAGACATATCAAGTAGGACAAATATGCTTGGTTTAAATTAATATATATATAAAATAATAATAACTCATCCAGCACAGGAGGTAAGCATTGTAATTATACCCTAACCAACATTCATCATCTTAATCTTTATCTAGTGTCTATATCTAATGTAATTAGCTCATTAATAAAGTTTCACTGCTTATAAGATGAAACTTTTTTGCCTTACACCATTTTTTTTTTTTGAAGTGGCTTGGAACAAAGCGCAGCATTTTTTACTGCGTCGCTCTTTAACCCGGCCCATATGGTGCCGTTTCTGCAGCGCAAGCACAAAGTTTCACAATAGGAAGTTTTTTAGGAATAGTGTGAGGTAGCACTTGGCCAGTTAACTGATATGTGTGTGTGTGGGTGTCCACTGGGAGAAGCACATACAAGTAGGCTGACCACACCATGATAAATAATGACAAAGGTAGCCGATATTTTTCGACACACACACACATACACGTGTATAGGCACCATTAGAAGCTAATCAGTCACAAAGTTTATTCTTTTTTTTTTTCCTAAATGTAGGCCAGGGAAAGTTCACCAGTTCAGCCAGATGTGTTTATCCCTCACGTGCGGATAAAAGCCATCACTTTCACTCGGCCGTATCTCATTTCTCAAATCTAATTCACTTCTGTAATGCACTCTGTAGCCACCGGCTCCCATTTGGCAGCCGCTCAACCCAAAGCACTTCACTAATGAGACTCTCGGCTCTTACAGTGTTCAAAAAAAGCTCTTTAAATATCTGTCCACTACCTACCAAAAAAACTGACGCTAATTAGCGGCAAGCGGAGGCCGTGAAGGTGAGAACGGCTCTGCGGGCTCCAATAATTACAGAGTTCTAATCCAGGTCAGTGAGTATGAGCATGGCATTAAATGCCAACTTTTCACTATAGCAGTTAGCACTAGCAGCTATATAAGCTTTTTTATGCTCACAAAGTAAATTTAATGCTTTGATACTGTTATTGAGAAGTTCTGGTTAATGTACTAGTTACACGGTGATGTCAGATGACCCCTATGCTGCACTGAGTCCTGACTCGACAGATTGTACACTACTGGCTGAAATCAGGAAGCTCATACCATCTTAGTTTGTACAAAAATCTTAGGTAGAAGGGGCTTCTAAGATACACATAATTATAAAGTTTTGTGAGGATATGCTGTCTTGATCTTAAAAATAAAAGTCTCCTCTTTTAAACTGTTCATTCTGCAGTAAATGAGCTATATGATCGTTATTGAATGTGTGTTAACTTTATATAGCTTTATGGTAACATTCTGAAGGCAGCACGGTGGCTTAGTGGTTAGCACTATCAACTTGTCCCTCCAGGGTTGGATCTTCATCTCATCTCCATCTCACCTCCAATCTGATCTGATTACGCTCCGACTTATTTTTAAAGTAGTGTGAAGTTTACGTGTTTTTTCGGTGATTGTTGAGGTTCCTGGTTTCTTCCCATAGTCCAAACTCATGCAGTGTATACTGATTAATTTAGAGTTACCAGCCTCAAAAATTAAAGCCACTATGAAGGTTTTACACAAGTACAGTAGCAGACACATCTCAATAAATTGGTGATTTTTGAGGCTTGTAAATGGATCCTACTACAGTGCATGATTGCAATGTAGAATGTAATATGTAGAAGTAAATAAAAAATAGGGAAAATCAATGGAATTAGAAATTGTGTCAAAATGCATGACATTTAGAAAAAGGGATGAATAAAGGTATATCTTATCTTTTCTAATTTTATTTGACTAATGTATTCTAGAGCATATATTAAAGATGAGGGGGGGTCGATTAAGTTATGAATCGTGATTCTTTTGTGTGTCGATTCATGTATCGATTTGAGGCAGTAATATAATCCTGAAAAGTAGTGCACTCTACACTATTCCTACTGTGGCATTCTGTCTGGCAGAAGTGAATTATTTGCTACGTTTGCATAGAAATAGCTCTGCAGATGAGGGAGATATGTACTGCTCAGTTTTGATATTTGTTAAATTTTAACTACACTGCTCAAAAAAATAAAGGGAACACTTAAACAACAAACAGTCAATCATACTTCTGTGAAATCAAACTGCCCACTTAGGAAGCAACACTGATTGACAATCAATTTCACATGCTGTTGTACAAATGGAATATACAACAGGTGGAAATTACAGGCAATCAGCATGACACCCCCAATAAAGGAGTGGTTCTGCAGGTGGTGACCACAGACCACTTCTCAGTTCCTATGCTTTCTGGCTGATGTTTTGGTCATTTTTGAATGCTGGCGGTGCTTTCACTCTAGTGGTAGTGGTACAACCCATGCAAGTGGCTCAGGTAGTGCAGCTCATCCAGGATGGCACTTCAGTGCGAGCTGTGGCAAGAAGGTTTGCTGTGTCTGTCAGCGTAGTGTCCAGAGCATGGAGGCGCTACCAGGAGACAGGCCAGTACATCAGCAGACATGGAGGAGGCCGTAGGAGGACAAAAACCCAGCAGCAGGACTGATACCTCTGCCTTTGTGCAAGGAGGAACAGGAGGAGCACTGCCAGAGCCCTGCAAAATGACAGCCAGCAGGCCACAAATGTGCATGTGTCTGCTCAGAATCAGACTCCATGAGGGTGGTATGAGGGCCCGATGTCCACAGGTGGGGGTTGTGCTTAGAGCCCAACACCGTGCAGGACGTTTGGCATTTGCCAGAGATCACCAAGATTGGCAAATTCACCACTGGCGCCCTGTGCTCTTCACAGATGAAAGCAGGTTCACACTGAGCACATGTGACAGACGTGTAATTGACAGGTCGTAATTGGTTATTCCTATATACGTGAAGGATTTCATACTAAATACTAACTGATTTACATCAATTTCATACACACTATTCATATTATCTTAATAGCTAGCTTTTTTGTCATTATTTGAAATTTTATTTCACCTTTGTCTAAATACTTTTGCCAAATGGTATCTATCTATCTATCTATCTATCTATCTATCTATCTATCTATCTATCTATCTATCTATCTACAGGGTGGATAGAAAGTTTACAGACCCTTTTAAGTTCAACACTTATTTTTCACACTCATCTTAAAATGTATTAAAACATTTTTTCACAATGCCAAAGTAAATACAGGTGTTTATAGATGTTTATTATTATTATTATTATTAATAATATTAATAATAATAATAATAATAATAATAATAATAATAATAATAATAATAATAATAATAAAAGACTAAAATTATAAAAAATTACAGAAATATCCAGACCCATCACTTTATAAGCACCTTACACAGACTCCAGGACTTTCAACAGAGTTGTTCTGAAGCCAATCTGGGTCATGGTCTTGTTGAAATGTAAACCTTCAGCCCATTTTTAAATCCTACATCAACTGTCCCTCTATACTGACTAATCAATCAGTCCCAGAAAAAGAAAAACATTTCACAACATAGTGCGGCAAACACCATGTTTGACAGTAAGGATGGTATTAATAAGTTGGTGCCATCTGAGTGTCATCAGTCCAGGGGATTTTGTTTTCATGGTCTGAGAGTCCTTTTGTTGCTTTTTGGCAAACTCCCAGCAGTCTATCATGTACCGTTTAGTGAGGAATGGTTTCTGTCTGGCCACTCTACCACGGAAGCCTGATTGGTGGCATGCTGGAATGATGTCTGCCCCTCTGCAAGTCTCATCTATCGTTACAAGGGAACTCAGGATTTCAATTATACAGTAGGAACCCTTAGGTTCCTGGTTACCATTCATCCCTGATTACCCAGTTTGGTTTTGTGTCTAGATTTGAAAAGACCGTTCATTTTTACCAAATCTTTTCTATTTGAGAATGATTGAGGCTATCACGCACTTGGGTACTTTCAATGCTTCAGAAATGTTCTTGTTTCATTTGAAAGAGCCGTGTCTTGACACAGTCCTATCACTTGGGTCTACAAATAATTCTCTCTGCCTCATGGATTTGTTTTCACTCTAACTGCACATACTGTATACCTGGGGTCTAAAGGACAGGGGTGTTTAGACAGATCTATAGACACGACTGTTTCCTATCCTAATTATGTATAGTGATCTTAATTAGGCACAGTTATGCTTTAGTCACGTTGTAGAAGCATCTCAAGGACCACTAATAGGAATGGAATGCATGAATGCTCATTTGCAAAGTGTCATAAGAAAGAGTCTGAATACTGAATACAAGATATTTCAGTTTTATTTTTTAATGAATTTACAAAAAAAAAAAAAAAAACACCTTTGTGTTTTTTTGCTTTGTTATTGTGGAATATTGTGTGTAGAGTTATGAGAGGAAATATTTTAATACATTTTAAAATAGATGTAAAATATAACAAAATCTAGAAAAATTAAAAGGGTGTGCAAACTTTCCGTTGGTACTGTGTATATATACACCCCCACATAATAAACAGACACCAGCATCCTCCACAATTAAGCTCCCACTTATTTTTAAATTAGCATTGACTGTAGCCTGAGTTATAAACCCTTGCACTAGTATCAGCTCCAAGGCAAATGTAAATTCAAGCCAACTGCTGTCGCTTACACAAATAGTAATCATTAGCAATGCAAAATCAATAGCATTAACACACCGGTGCAGCTTTAATGAGCACAGTTTGCCTTGTTGGCTCAATAGGACTATGCTAGTCTGGTGAAGCGCTCCCTGACTAATGTTCAGAAGGGGACTAATTGTGTGTTAATATTTGAGATACCAATCATATCATTATTTTATCCTATTGTTTTCTATTTCTACTCATGTCCCGTTAAGTTGTGCCCTATATACACCCCCCTGGGTGCATTTTAGCATTGTTTTGCCTTAACATTTTTTTTTGCATGAGTTTATCGTTTGAAGCGTAAGGATGTGGATGTGTTCCCTATGCAGATCCCTGAGATGGGTCGATGAGGCTCCACTGGGCCACCATATCACCTGCGGTTATTGTTCTCTCAAAAGCATGGCTCTGTAAACAGGATCTCTCTAATTGTTCTTTGCCTCAAGCTCTCTCCCGGGCTCAGGCTTTGGAGACATTCGGCTTGTTCAGAAAAGTGAAGAATGAGGCTTGGGCTACGGTTTGTGCTCTAGTTAGCTCTGATGGGAAATGGGATGTTGAGGTACAGAGGTAAAGCAGTCGTTTATGTGCGTTGTTAAATGCTCATGAGTATGCTTGGTGTTTAAAGTTGCGATGCTAATAAAAGAGGTGGCACCAAATTACATTTGGTATGATGTTAGCAATGAGATGTGAGTCCAGTGTCCAAAATGAAGCACGATGTTACATCATGCTCACATCATACCACATCCATTCCAGGAAAGGCTGGAGCAAAGCCCATGTGTGCACCTATTAAATCTCACAGCTAGAGCATTATCCCCACCCACAACACGTTTTCACAAAAAAGCGCTGGTCAATGTAGTAAATGACACCCTACTGGCTCCTGCCTCACTCCCACTGATTGCAATACGCGGTCTGACCAAAAAATTCTTTTTGACACTCCTGTCTCAACCAACTAACGGCGACTAGCCTGTAGCAACCAATGGGGTCCTTTTTATTTATGTTCTTCATTAAGCTACAATATGTAGCATATACTATATTAAGCATTAACATTACAACAGTATGTGTGTATATTACATATTACATGTGTGTGTGAAAATGTACAGTATACTTACTATATTTAAAAATAAATAAATAAATTAAGTAGTCCAAAGAAAAGAATGTCTTTTAGTTGGGATCAGGATAAATCAGAGGCTTTGCTTCATTAAAATGATGCAAGTTGTCAGAAATTGAAGCGAGTCAGTGTTACATGGTTTTATTAAACACTCGTCAAGTGAAAATGAACTCAAAACTGCTTTATGAAACTGGCAGAGGAAGGTGAAATACTTCCAGAACATTCTTTCATTATTGAATGTGAATGACTTTAATAATCACCTGGGTGAATTAAGCTGGGCCTTCCACTTCATTCTCATTTCTGCTTTCTTTTTTTTTCAGAAGATTATAATTCCTTTTGCAGGCAAGTTCTCAAGAAGCCGCAGATGACTTTCGTTTTTTGCTGTTTTGGCTCTGATTAAGCTGCACAATTGAATTGTAGCTAGAAACTAAAAGCGTGCTTTTTTTAAATTCTTTAAAAAACTTCTTACATTCCCCTTTTTTTGTATATCAACTCAACAAAATCATTAATATGCTAGCCACAAACTAGCATTACAGTAAACAGGCTAGCCAACTAGCATTATAGGAAAACACACTAGCCCCAAACTTGCATTATACTAACAGCCAAAACACAGCATTAGTGCTGATTTTATAATTTTTATTATGTTAACCATATAGTACAGAAAATGTGTGTGCCAAAGAAGCTACTTCTGAAGTTTATGCAACATGGAAGTGACCAATCTTTTAATTGTTAATTTGAGCTGATTTTGTATTTACCCCAAAAATGACCAAAGGTTTTACTTTAAATAATAATAATTAAAAATGCAAATGATTCATATTTTTATGAGTATTGATACTAATATTAATATAAGCTTCTAGAAGCATCTTTAAAAATTGTTGCTTAAAGCATTTCAGTTTGTAACAGAAGCTTAAAAAGCAAAAAAAAAAAAAAATCTATAATATGTCTGTAAAAAGTCATGTTGTAATATCGTAACAACTTCGCACGTCAGAATAATACACTTTTCAGGCTTATGTCTTTTTTACGTGAAATCTAATTTGGCCAAGTTTATCTGAATGACAATCAAGATCATTGAAAGATTAAAATGACTTGAAATTTTGTTTAGTACAGTAAATGTGTTTCTTTTTATCTGATAAAAATATAAATGTGTATGCATATTTACAAAAACTAAGCATGTTTTTTGGAGAGGAGAAGCATTAAGTGTTATGAAAAATGGTGTTATATGATTTTACTATTTACTTTTAAACAAGCAACCTAGCCACCAGAGGTACTCAAGTATGAGTAGCTGTACTTCAAAATAATATTACTCAAGTAGAAGTAAAAAGTAGTCATCCAAAATATTACTCAACTAAGGGTAAAAAAGTATTCTGTGAAAAGACTATATATTATATTATATGCAGAGGTGGAAAGTAACAGATTACATTTACTCGGGTTACTGTAATGGAATAGTTTTTTTGTGTACTTCTACCTTTTAAAGTAGTTTTTAAAATCTGTAATTTTACTTTTACTTAAGTATGTTTTGTTTGAAGTATTGTACTTTGCTACATTTAAAATCATATTTGCTACTGAGTAAAAAAAAATAAATGAATGAAAATGAAAAATAATAAAAATAATGCAACAGGGAAGGGAAAAAAAATGTACCTCAGAAACCACTGCACTGATTGATTGAAGGGCAGGGAGAACAAACGCGCTAAATTCACAAGAATGATGGAGACGGACAAAAACAATTCTTATGAAGCAAACCCCTGGCCATTGTAATGGCCAATACTATGTTGTATACCACATTATGTATGTTGCCCTTTTAAGAGTTAAAAATCCCCCATCCCACCCCAACTGTTAAAAAAAGTAACTCTGTAACTTTTACTCTGAGTAAATTTTTAATGAGCTACATTTTACTTTTGCTTGAGTAGATTTTTATAATGGTAACTTTATTTGTACTTCAGTAAAATTTCGCTGAAGTAACAGTACTTGAGTACAAACATTTATTACTTTTTCCACCTATGATTATATGTATATGTATATATTTTATTATTTGTATATTATAGTATAGTTATAATAATTATATATGCTAACATTGCAACATTCAATGAAACAACTAACTAACTTGAGGCTGATTGGTCAAACTGAGTCATGTGATTATTGTCTGATTGGTCATTTTGTCTTAATGAGTCGAGTGTAGCAGAATGTAGTGGAGCAAGAGTAGCATTACTTCTTCACAAATCTAATCAAGTAAAAGTAAAACGTATGGTGCAGTAAAACTGCTAATAGAAGTTTTTTTTTTTTTTTTAAGTTACTCAAGTAAATGTAATGGGGTAAGTGTAACTCTTTCCTATTTACCTCTGCTAGCCACAAAATGGCATGAGTAAAAATCGCAAAAGTTGCTATTGTTGCTTTTGTATTAAAGTTAACAATCTTGGCACAAACTACATCTATAGTAAACATTCTAATCTACAGACTAGAACTATAGCATAAATGCTAGTTACAAACTGACATTATGGCAAACAGGCTAGCCACAAATTATAGCAAATATTCTTCTCACAAACTAGTATTATAGTAAACAGACTATCCACAGATTAACATTAAAGTTAACATCCTAGTTACAAAGTACCATTTTATTAAACACACTTGCCACAGATTAGCATTATAGCAAACATTTTAGCCACAAACTAGAATTATAGCAAGGTTAGCCAGAAACTAACATTATACATAAAAATAAACAAATAAATAGCATACTAATCAACTAGAAACACATAAAGCACAAACTGGCCTCATATTCTGAGAGAAATTGGCAATTATTAGAGTAAATAACTAGTGATTCCAGAATATTTAAGAGTGGAGGGTTTGAGTAGAGAATTTTTAGGCTGTTGTTATAGAGGAAGTGTTAGCGTGCTCGGTAAATAAAACAGGTTCTTGGCTGTAAATATTAACTGGCAGTCTAATTACAGGTGAGGAAAGCGGCACTAGTGGGGATCCTGTGAGATCAGTGTAACACACCACTGAGGCTACTTTTTCTGAAAAATTGGTTTAGAAAATACTCAGAAAACTTGTGTACACGTCTTTTTCCTGACCCCATCGTGGCTTGGTTTTCATCTTAAACAGGGGAGAAGAAAAAACATCTGGCTCAAGAACATTCGGGCTTTGTTATTCTACCATTCCATAGTGAACTTATTAGAGCTCCTCTGATCAAAATTAAATACATACATATGTGCATGCAACATAACTATTAAACATGTTTTATAAATAATAATTATATAAGCTTATTCATCATGAATTATCTGCCTCGTCCAGCAAAAAAGCCCTGAATGGATTTAAATGTTTCGGCTGACAACAATTCTTTAAGAACTGATACAATGCATACATTCTAATTTCTGAAACAATATCATAAGACTTATTATTTGGTTTTGAAAATTTCTTTAGAAAGATTTGTAATTACTGGAATGGGGTTAAGAACTTTCCATTGCATTTATAAAAAAAAAAAAAGATAGTACTGTCAAAACCATGGAAGAAATGTGGTCAGGAAAAGAAAAACACATGCATGACTGTGATCAGAGATCACGGATCTCTTGATGAAGTTACAAATCATAGCTTTGTTTAATACTTAATGTAAGAGCACTGAGGATTATGACTAAACAGTCGTATAACTATAAGAAAACCACTTGTTAGGCAGACTAGTCAGATTCTGTTTGCTAGAGCATTGTTTTGACTTTGGAACAATGGAAAAAGGTCATGTGGTCTGATGGGTCGAGATTAACCCAAGTCCGAGTGATGGGTGTGTCAGGGTAAGAAGTGAAGCTTATAAAGCGATGCACCCATCATGCATAGTGCCCACTGTACAAGCCTCTGGAAACAATGTCATAACTATGAACAGGAATCATTTTATTAAACTAGATACATAAATAAAAAAAAAATCTAATCTGGATTGAAGCTGAAATGTACAATTTTTGAGCACCTTTTGCACTAGTGGGATATAATGCATAATTTAATAATTTACATATTTATTTTGTGAATTACAGGTTTGTTGTAGAGTCTTATAAGGCAAAAACACTTGTAAATATTTTGGCTACAGGAATAAACCTTCTTCACTGCAGGAGGTCAGCACTTGGCTCACTGCAAACTCGTACAAAACCAACAAAATCAATACAGATTACAGTGCAAGCTTATTTTCAATGCTCAAGGACCTACTGGTGCTTCTGAAACAAGTTCCTCGATCTCTGACCAATCTTACTTTTCAATTATTCTGGTGCGTTCCTGAAAGAAAAAGAAAAAAAAAATAGACACACATTTGAGTAGTTTTATTCTGTAGTAAGGCTAGAGCTCAGAGCTTCCCAGCCTGCTGCAATGCTAATTTCTATTTCTTTTTCACTCCTAACGCAGAGATGAGCAGCGTGGAGTCTCCAGTCTCCAGGGCGAGAAAATAAATTCAACACCTTTCAATAGTGCTTCTTTCCACCATCCCTCCCCCCTCCACACACACCTTGAGAGGCATTTACTGAAAATCGGAGAAATATCGTCTGAAATAAATAACAGGCTTCTCTGGAGACCTAGCTGACATTCCAGCGCAGGAGAGAGAAATAGGTTTGTAATGACTGCAACATAACTTCCTGTATAATGTCCATTTGCTTATTGTTTCCCCATCTCGCAAAGCAGAGATGATTTTATTTCTGAATTGTATTTTACGTGAAAATAAAGTGTGACCTCAGATTAATCTCCTTGATGTGATAACAATGCGGGGAAAAAAGCACTGTTCTGAGATTGAAAGAAATCTGTTTATACAATTTTTTTTTTAAATATATTTTACTGTATATTTGAATATTTGAATAAGCATCATGGAATCAAAGGATGAATGAATCATGAAGCCAGTACACAAATAAAATGAATTCATTAGTGGAGTGTGAATGGATAAAATGAGTCAAATGTTTGAGGACTCACAGAGTTTGTAAATCAAATGTTTATTGCCTGAAGTATTAATGCATATTTATACCAGTTAATCAAATTGATGTATGTTTTTACCACTCAAGTCCCAGCAAATCATTGTTGGATGTCAGTCAACACTGTGGCAGGGATAGCATGGAACCATTAAAGACATTATGGTGTTTTTGTAATCTTTAAATACTTTAATCAAATTATGTTGGATCACGGTTGATTAATGACATTGTGATGACGTTAAACAAATGAACCAAAATGAATGTTGCAAATACAACTTCAAAATATGTAGGTTTATAGCATTTATTAATATTTCTCAATTTAAAAATGTTATGAAATACATAGGTTTGAATTGGTTCCCTGACAGGAAATGTAACCTGGGCCTTGGTAGTAAATGCACTGAATGTTAGCCACTAGTCCACTATGAAATGCTCCTGCTGCAATAATAGTAAATAAAAATATATTTTTAGCAAACCACATTTACTGTCTGACATAATAATAATAATAATAATAATAATAATAATAATAATAATAATAATAATAATAATACTTTGTACAACAACCTTTTGGTACAACCACCTGTTCAAGGTCTGAAAATGATCATACTCCTAGAACCACTCTTTAGCATATTCTCTTTTGACAATCACTAATGAGGAATAGGATTTACATATAACCTACAGTATACACATACACTTGTATACCTAAATAATCTCAATAACATAAATACTAAGTGAACTTTTGTTATTCAGTGTTACTTCTGCATACAAACAACCTGCCTCATAAATTTTCACCTGAAGAATTAAAATTTTGCAAAAAATTTGACTCGCCATACGAAGCATTTTCGGCATACAAGCGTATGAACTGAGCCAAACTGAGTGCGGCTAAGTTGCATGAATGTCTGGGAGCCTTTCAAATCGTGTTTGTGTGAGTGGAAATTCAAGTGGAGTGAGTTTACATTTTTTGTATATTTTTTTGCTCACATCCCACAGCAAGTTATGGCTGTTCGTTGTATATCAGTGTGATGCTTTGCTTGTCGACGTCAATCACATTGTCAATCAGTCTATAATCATAACTACAAGATAACACAATACACCAATAAAGTGTATGTTTGGGTGAGATAGACATGATAACTAGCACACTACATTTTTTTTTTATGGTTGAACTTTATGCTTGATGAGTATTTAAAGAATGATGCATAGTTTAGACCTGATGTTTAATATAAAGCTTATGGACATTCAAGGCTGCTCAAGGTTGTAGTTCTTTCATAAATCTGACTACTGAATAAATGGCATGTCCGAGCGGAGACACAGTGCAGTGCTCCCGCTTTTATTCCACTGGCATTTCAGATAATCCTGGTTATGAATATTATATCACCTTACGACGTCTGTATAGCACCCCCCCCCCCCTTAAAAATATAAATAAATAAATAAATAAAAATAATAAAGCGCTCTGGTTGACTGTGCAGTTTTACTATTACTATAGTAACTACCTGGCCACACACACTGCATTCCTTTGAATAAAAAGCGCTCAATGTTTGGTCCTAATCATTCTTACTCGTTCACTGATCCTTTGACACTTTGCTTCATTATTTATTCGTTTTTAATATTATTATTGTTATTATTACACACACACACACTCACTCTTACACTCATGCATACACTACATGCAATTTGGAATTTTATATAATTTGTATATTAATTTAATTAGTTAATGGATTCTTCTATTTACTTATCACTTGGTTGAATGTTTTTTTCAATAATGATTGATGGAGACAGTAATCCATTGATTCATTGTTTGACCTGCTCAAGTCTATGATGGAAGAAAAGCTCAGCAGCACACACACCGACACACATTATTTTTAGTGGATGTTAAGGGGGGGGGGTGAGGTTTAATCTCAGTCGCTGTAAGGCCACTTGAAATAGGCTCCTGTCGTCAGTTCTTGGAATTGCTCCTGAATTGCTTTCTGTCTCATTTGTAACTGGCTTTGAATAAAAGCATCTGCCAAATGAATAAATGTTAATATTATGTGCTGGCTGCCGAAGTCACCTATCACACTGGGTATAACTCACAAATTTCAGGGTTAAGCAGGAGGCTCCATTTCTGAATGATAAAATTATGAGCTAAAATTAAAAAGATGGCCTTTATCTGACATTGGCTGAGTGCCAGAACTAATCTAGCCTTCCCTCTGTCTGATTCCAAATACAGTAAATAACACAGAATCAGACTTGTTGGCCCGTTCATGTGTGTGTGTGTGTGTGTGTGTGTGTGTGTGTGTGTGTGTGTGTGTGTGTGTGTGTGTGTGTGTGTGTTAAAACCTCCCAAGGACACATCATTCTGATCTGTCTGACAAATACGTTTGGAACCAGCACAGACAGACCCTTAGAGTCCAAAGATGTTGTGAAGATACGCAAGTAAGATGCCCTGCTCGACAGTGTTTTGAATGCAGCTGTCAAATCATGGAGGATCAAAAGAGAGGAGCAGCCAGAGTCAGTGGCTATCAGTAGGTCATCTGTAACCTTGAATAGCCTTGTTTCAGTGTATTGGGCCTGTCAGAAACCAGACTGAAACTTCTCAGACAGGTTGTTAGGCTTGAGATATTCTGTAAGCTGGGTAGCGGCCACTTTTGCAGAAAACTTGGAGATTGGAAATAGCCCTGTAGGAGACATGTCTTCAAAGTTCATGCTGGGTTTTTTGGTAACAATGTTGTAATGACATGTTAAAACATGTTCCCTAGTTGGTCAGTGGTGCCTCAAGTGGTTGGGGCTGTGGGTTGCTGATCGGAAGGTTGAAGGTTGTCCTTGGTACAACCCGGGTACTGCATGTACAGCGCCAGTCACAAGCCCTGCTAGAAAATTGGAGGGTTGATCAGGAAGGGCATCGGGCATAAAATCTTTGCCCGATCTTATAATTTAATGTGCTGGCCACTAGGATAAAAGGCACAATGCCCAGTTAAAAAAAAAAAAAAAAAAACATGTTCTGTAGTGGTCCAGTGGTTAACCTGCAGTGGATGCAGACTCTGAGTGCTGCTCAGGCCATCAGGCATTCATTTGGCTTACCTAATACAAATATTATACTGATGTCTGATGTCACCCCAATGTTTTGTTGATCAAAAATCCATGCTGGGTAGAATGCGACTAGCAGCTTTTGTTTCTGAATAAGGGGGCATGACGGTCAAGGCCATTTTTTTTTATGATTTGTTGTAGAATTTCACTGAAGCTTCTGCTAAGCAGGAAGGTCTTAGGGTAATCTGCTGTAGGTCTAAAGCCAGGGCAGCTTGATTGATCTTTCCCAGTTCCTAAAGTTTCTAAAGAGCAACCTGATACATTTTATTTCCAAGTTCCCAAAGTTCCTAAAGGGTAGCCTTGACAAAACGATCAATGAGTCAATTAATTTTAGAATCAATGAACCATAAGATACAGAGACTAAATAATATTATTGATTATTAAGCTTTTTTTTCCCCCTTTTTTTGCGACTTGAACAATGAACTGTGGATCAGTGAATCAAAAGTCAATTCAATTAAACATTCACTAAAGAAAGTGGAAGTAGGTTCAGAATTGATTTGGGTTGTTTTCCACATCTGGATTTCCCAGTGGACATGCCGACTAGCCCTCTGGTGATCTGTATGAGATCATTAAGCTCAAGACTTCTAAAGAGATCTTTAGGTCAACTTTAAGATGACTTTAGAATGGCTGTGTTCATATTACCAGACTAAAGTGACTCGAATGAGCCAATGAACCTGTCCAAGAAAAACTGGAGTGAATCTACAAAAGTAGAGCAGCATTTAAGATATTTTCACTGAACAAAGGCGTAACAATGTTGCTGTTTCAGAGGACAGTAATTCAGAGGAAGTCAATTGTAGTTATGAATGTGAACTGTCATGACGTGCAAATTCGATCTGGAAAAAAAAATAGTCCTCTAAAATTAGGAAATTAGTCCTGAAGATGTCTTTAATAGATCTCTAGTGTTCAAGATATTCGGCAGTCCTACCTGTGCCCACTAGGTGTGTTAGGGAACAAATAATAATAATAATAATAATAATAATAATAATAATAATAATAATAATAATAATAATAATAAATTAATCAAATAACCTTGAGAAGATAAATATGAAAAAGGTGAAAATGTAAAATTCAATAGGCTGCAGTACAACTACTGTCTGAGTTACATGATAAGGGTAAGATAATGAAGGAATGTGAACTTTTTACATTACTCCTTGTTAATCAACTAATCAAACGGCTTTATTATAAATCTGTACTGATTCACAAAATTCATTGAGATTTTTAACCCTTTTCAAATATTATTATTATTATTATTATTATTATTATTATTATTATTATTATTATTTGAAGTTTTCTACATCTGGAAGCTGGTATTTGTTTTTCTTTCTCTGATCTCAGTCATGTCCCATGATTTTTTTTTTAATGGCACTTTCGGACAACAGGAAAATGGCAGGTGTCTTTATTGAACGGGGTTTGATTTGGAGTGAGTGGTGTTGGTACGGCTGCAGAAAGAATTTTAAGTGAAGGATTGTCTCCGTTACCTCAGTCTCTCCCATCCACTCTTAACTGCAAGATGCCTCAATCTCTGTCTCCCTCTCCTTTGACATCTGCCGGCTGCTTTTCAAACCTCTTTAAACCTCAGTGGGGCCAAACACTTTAATGCCAAACCAAGCCTGTCACGTCAAGAAAAGAAAAAAAATTATAAATAAAAGAAGATATGAGTAGCAACCTGGAAATTTGGGTTGGGTGTCATTTGCATAACAGTGGAAGAAAGAATCAGATAACCATATCTTTAAGAAAGGAGTGCAGAGGGAAAAGGGAAGAGAACTGAGCCTTGTGGGACACCAGTGGAAATAGTGCAGAAAAAAAAAAAAAGAATTTCCTCTTCCACCCCAAATGTGACATGCTGATGGTGTTGTTAAGTTTACCCACGGCCATGTCCACACGTAGCCGGGTAATTTTAAAAACGGAGATTTTTCTCTGCGTTTTTTGCCTTTCATCCACACGCAAACGCAGTTTTGGTCGTTGAAAGCGGAGCTTTTGTATAACTCCGGCCACTTCTCATTGTTTATGAGGATATTTTGTGCAATAGCGGACGTACGTACAGTAAACTATTCACTTTACTTTTTACATGCGTGTACATACATGTGCAGTTATTCACACATTACGTTAGTAAACAAAGGTGCCTGAACGTACTACTAAGCTCACTGCTGCTACATACTGTACAAAACTCTGACGACACACAGACCCTGCAGACAGCGACAACGGTTTCGGATGAGCCCTGGTCTGACTGTTGACGTAGCTTCCTGTTTTTCGTATTTTTCCCGCGAAAGTTCCTCGTTTGTTTGTAACAGCGTTTTAGATTATATATATATATATATATATATTTTTTTATAATTATATATTTTTCCCGTTTTTACTAAATAACAAACTAGTTTTTACGCTTTGATACTACTGGACTT
>JAAGKR010001878.1:73693-92124 GCA_011419295.1 Clarias macrocephalus
GACTCCTTTTAATTTTAACACATCTCCTGTTACACTGAACTTCCAGTACACATTATTAAGTTGATCAATCCCTGCTATCCGTTATCACCCAGATGAGGATGGGTTCCCTGTTGAGTCTGGTTCCTCTCAAGGTTTCTTCCTATTACCATCCCAGGGAGTTTTTCCTTGCCACCGTCGCCCTCGGCTTGCTCATCAGGGACAATCTTATAATTTTGATTCATACACATTGCATACAGACTTACTTCTTTTTATTGTGTAAAGCTGCTTTGCGACAATGTCAATTGTTAAAAGCGCTATATAAATAAAATTGACTTGACTTGACTTGACTACTACAAATCGCAACAGGTAATGACGTTTTGTCTGGGCTTCTGATTGGCCCCCTGTCGATTAAGGAGGCTCCTAACAGCGCTTAACAGGGCATTTTACATTTTCATGTGGACAAAGATATTTTTAAACCCTAGGTCATGTGGACAGAATTATTTTTAAAAACGAAGAAGAAAAAATCTCTTTTTAAAAATACCCGGCTACGTGTGGACATGGCCTGAGACGACAGAAAGCGCACACTGTTTATTTTCTTTATTTTACAAAAGCACAATGTTTTATTGATATGTGATTGTACATTAACGAATAAAGACATAAAATGATGCATTACACTTATGTGTTTATTTTCACGGTTTGCATAAAAAATGCAAGTGGTCCCACCGCCGGAACAGCTGATTCTCGTATGCTGGTAACCCTGCTGGTATAATTGCTGGTCAAGCTTGTGACCAGCTATGATGGTCTATGTTTTTTATTTATTTATTTATTTATGTAAGTGATTTCCATTGATTACTTTTTTTTTAAATATGCATTTATTCCCAGTGCAGTGTTGTGTTTTTAGAAAACCCACAGATATTTAATAAATGTAAAAATAATGTATTTACATGTTTTTGGTAAATGGATTATGTTTGTCTCTTGTATGTAAATGCATTTAAAGATAACACTACACGGTCCATGTATTTACATCACACATTATTTTTAGTACGAGCTATTAAAATACAAGAAAATGAGCTAAAATGGTACCCAATTTTAACTACCAAAACCTTGCTGGTGGCCCAGCATATAAATCACGCTGGCCTATGCTGGCTCTTTCAGCAGGCATGATGGTCATATGTTAGACCAGCTAAACCAGCACCAGACCAGTACTAACCAGTAAGACCAATGTTGGTGGTAAGTTTTTATTAGCGTACTAGATAGACCAACATATATAGTACGCTAATGAAAACTTACCACCAACATTCCGTCAGTTATGCTGGTTCACCAGCTAAACCAGCATCAGACCAGCACTAACCAGTATTAACCAGCATAGACCAACATATAAATCATGCTGGTCTATGCTGAATTTTTCAGCAGGGTATATAATAATTTGTGCAATACTAAGTACCCCTTACTGCTTCTACAAGATTTAATGAGGTAGGTTTGATAGAGTAGGTGTTGCTAATTATCAGCCCTTGATTAATTGATGATGAGCAGGTGTGGGCAGTTTGATGGTCTGGAGCATTCAGGTTTATGCCAACACAATGCTGAGACATAAGCAAATGTCTTAGGGAAGCTATCTTTGCTGCACATCAATCTGGGATGTGTTATAAATTAAATTCCAAAAAAATCTGGAGTAATAAAAATTATTTTAAAATGGAAAGCGTTCAATATTGTTGCAAATTGTCCTAGGAGTTTCTGCAGGTCCAAAGGTCATCTCAAGGTCCAAAACAAACAAACAAAACAAGAGCCACAGGCCTCATGGAGCATATTAAATGATAAAGTCCATGACAACAAAATTAGAAGAAGACTGAACTGGCTTCTTTGGAAAGGTTGCCAGAAGAGCCTTGTTCTTTCTAAAAATAACAGGGAGGCATGACAGAGTGTAAGGGTTCACCCCTAGAGAGCGCTGTGCACCCAATAATGTTGTATGTTTGTAGTTTTGTAGTGTTTTGTTTGTAAACTCCCAGTTTCCCAGAAGGCACCTCAGTGATGACTGATCAGGTCAGGTGATGACGGAGTTCACCTGAACCGAGGTAGCTCATTAGATACGTTATAAATAGCTGTTTGTTCTGGGAAACTGGGTCGAGCATTGGTTATGTCAAATGGGAGTTTATTTAGTCTTGTTTTGTTTTGTGTTAGTTGGCTTTTGTTTTATGGAGCTTTTGAGTTAAGTTTTTCGTCTGGTGTGTGTAACCTCATGTGTGATTAGCCTCTTGTGTGTTTCCTCTCTTGTATGTTTAGTTACTAGTCTGTTTAACTGCTAAGAATTGAACTACTAACTTGCTTACCTCTTGCTTACCGTCTATTCTCCTAGTTTGTTTAGATCTTAGTCTGTTTATTTACTAACCTGTTTAGCCACTTACCTAATTAGTTCTTAGTCTGTTTCATATCTAGTCTGCTGTTTACCTAGTCTGTTCATCTCTTGGATCTTTGTCTACTAGTCTGGTAGCAACTATTCTGTTTAGCTACCATCCAGCGTAGCAGCTAGTGTGTATAACAGCTAGTAGACCAAGCCAAGTCTGTCTGATATGTTTAGTCCCTTGTTTGTTTAATCCTTAGTATGTGTTGATACCAGTCCATTTCCTAGTCTTTCCTCTATTTCCTCTGCCTAGTATGTTTAGCCCTTTGGCCGTTTTGTATCCCAGTCAGTTTAAGCCCCTAGTCTGATGTTCTAACCTGTATGAGTTATTATTTGATTCATGTTTTTGGTTGTAAAATGCTCCAGTAGAAAACCAACTTCCTTTGTTCAAGTTTTGGTTAAAGTTCATGTTTTGTTTTGTGAAAATAAAGACTCTTTTTGGTCGTACCTCTGTGCCTATGCCTGCCCTCTTCAGCCCACGGCAACAACAACAGCCAGGAATACTACCAGTTCGTGACACAGAGGTTTGCAAAACTACGTCTAAACAACTTTTAGAATAATGTCCTAAGGACATTAAAGGGCATTAATGTCCAGTTCCATTTTTATGAAAACTAAACAGCATTTTATATTCATATTTAGATTCCGTTTTTTGTCATTGTACAAGTGCAATGAAATAAAAAATTCTGGTGGAGCAGTGATGATTTGTCTGTTTTGCAGCCTGTAACCTCGGCACCTTGCAGTCCTTGTATCGA
Organism: Clarias macrocephalus; assembly: GCA_011419295.1. Lineage (NCBI taxonomy): Eukaryota > Metazoa > Chordata > Actinopteri > Siluriformes > Clariidae > Clarias > Clarias macrocephalus. The sequence continues at coordinate 76,823 of JAAGKR010001878.1, forward strand.
CCATGAACTCTTCTGCATACCAGAGTATTCTAGAGGCAAATGTGAGGTCCTATGTCCAAAAGCTTCATCGAAATTAGGTTATGTAAGAGGACAATGATCTAAAGCACGAAAGCAAGTCTACAGAATGGCTGAAAAATAAAAGAATCCAAGTTTTTGAATGGCCTAGTCAAGGTCAAGACCTCGACCCAACTGAAATTCTGCAGTGGGACCTTATGAGAGCTGTGCAAAAGCGACCGTTGTGAAGAAGAATGGATCAAAATTCCTCCATAACAATGTGAGAGACTGATAGTCATACAGGAAACAATTGCTTCAAGCTATTGCTGCTAAAGGTGGATCTACAAGGTATAGAATCAGGGGGTGATTTTTCTATTGGTCACAGTTTTTTTTTGTTGTTTGTTTTTTGGCTTCATTTTTGTTTGAAGCCTATAAATAAAAATAAATAAATGAAATAAGCAAACAAACCTAGAATGTAATCAAAGAGAATTTTGTCAATGATTCTGTTTACACATACACACACATATGTACATGCTCGCTCTCTCTCTCTCTCTCATACACACACACACACACACACATTTTCATTTGGATGCATTAAAATAAATACTTTATGCTGGGATTATTTTAGAGTCAGCAGGAGTGTGCGTGTGTGTGTGATCTCTCACACCAGAATGAATAGAAATATTCATATCCTCTCATGTGAAGTTTTACATACACAAGAACTTGGTAGTGAGCTAATCTTTTGGGGATGAATATAAAATGTTTGATTTATATTCCTATGGATATATTTTTTTAAGTTGTCCATTATTTTTCAATAAATAATATGCAGAAGAAATCAAATCACTGCATTGTTCCTGCCTTTATGGTTCCTGTCCCCATGTGTTCTACTTTCTTGGATCCTGCCACTGTTGTTTTGCAATTCCTGACCTTAAGACTGCTGCCTCCATGGTTACTACCCTCATGAATTTCTGCCCCCATGCTTCCAGCCTCTGTGATTCTGGTACTTATGGTTTCTGTCTCTGTGCATCCTGTCCACATGATTCCTGTGTATGGGCCCTGCTCTAATAGTTCCTGCTTTCACAGAGCTTTCCTCCATCATCCTGACCTCAAGTTTGCTGCCTCCATGGTTTCTGCTTTGTTGGTTTCTGCCTTTATAGTTCTTGCCTCCATGCTTCTTCCATCATGGTTGATCCCTCCATTGTTCTTGCTTCTCTGATTCCCTTCCTCGTAGTTCCTTCTTCTGTGGTTGTTGCCTCTAATGTTCTTGCTCTCATGATTTCAGCATGTATGAATTCTCCCTGCATGGTTCCTGACTCCACAGATTTCGCCTGCACAGTTCTTCCCCTGATGGTTCCTGCCTCCATACTTCTTGCATTATTCATGGCTTCTATTTTCTGTGTTTCATGCACTCCTCTTTTGGTCAATCCAGCATCTACAATGTTGCCTCGCCAAAAAGGATTTTCTGGCCTCCGGTTATAAAACAGGATTGGGTGGGAGTTGGCAGGCCCGAGCTAAATCTGTTATCGCTCAGCAAGAGATAAGAACCAAATCTAATCAGAGAGACAGAGAGAGAGCGAGAGGATACTGAAAGCTTTCGGCTATTTCTTTAGCTCATTTTCTAGCCTTAATGTTGATGGTTAATGTTTAAAACTGTTCTTTCGGACTCAGTGAGGAATGGCGGAGGTGGAGAAGGTGGAGGTGGAAGAAGGTTTCAGAATCAATTTTGTCTAGTGTCAGATTTCTGTTTGGAGAACCGACAAGAGAAAGAAAGAAACACGAAAATACAAGCAGATCAAGGAGAAGCTCAACGTAAGATCCGGACAGGGAAAAAACATCAAATTCTTCCCATTGAAGAAGAATCAAGCTTAAAGATTGTTATTAGGCTAAAGGATAAAGCCAATGAGCTGTGGTGGAGCAACCTTTATTATAAATGGAGTCACATGATCAGGGACTGACTTTTTTTTTTTTTTTTTTTTTTTTTTTTATGGCCGAATTTTGTGAATAGTTTCACACCTAACATTTGTACTTTATGGATCTGCAGATTGACAGTTTCACTTCTATAGCTTTAATCATTTATATATTCTTTTGCTTTAGCTCCACTACCTTTAACTCCCGAGATATATCTCAAGTTATCCCTTTTCTGTTAAAACATTTCAGCTGGGTTTTTATTTTCATATCAATTACTTACAATAAAAATACAACAAAATGAATACATAACTTTTAAAGGTTTCTTAGAATTTTTCACGGTCCAGGCTTAAGTGTATTTTTCTACATACAACAGAAAGAAAAAGCAGTCAGTGGTTATTTGAACTTTTAAGTGTTCTAGCTAATGGTCTTTCACATTAGCTCATTCTAAAAACAAAACCCTATGCTATATGGTTTAAACATTGAATCCATGACAAGAGCCTTTTATATAAAAAAAAATTAAAGAGGTTGAATTTGTATTATGGCAAGAAAAAAGCAGCTAAGTAAAGAAAAGCGAGTGGCCATCATTACTTGATGGCAATGAAGGTCAGTCAAACTTTGAAAGTGTCCCCAAGTGCAGTCAAAAAAAACATCAAGCCCTACAAAGAAACTGGCTCACATGTGCCCCAGGAAAGGAAGACCGAGAGTCGCCTCTGCTGCGGAGGATAAGTTCATCCGAGTCACCAGCCTCAGAAATCGCAGGTTAACAGCAGCTCAGATCAGAGAGCAGGTCAATGCCACACAGAGTTCTAGCAGCAGACACGTCTCTAGAACAACTGTTAAGAGGAGACTGTGTGAATCAGGCCTTCATGGTAGAAGATCTGCTAGGAAACCACTGCTAAGGACAGGCAACAAGCAGAAGAGACGCGTTTGGGCTAAAGAACACAATAAAGAACACAAGAAAGAAAACTCTTTCAATGAGAAGGGGTGTCCAAACTTTTGCTCTGTACTTACAGTATATACACTCACCTAAAGGATTATTAGGAACACCTGTTCAATTTCTCATTAATGCAATTATCTAATCAACCAATCACATCGCAGTTGCTTCAATGCATTTAAGAGTGTGGTCCTGGTCAAGACAATCTTCTGAACTCCAAACTGAATGTCAAAATGGGAAAGAAAGGTGATTTAAGCAATTTTGAGCGTGGCATGGTTGTTGGTGCCAGACACAACATGCACAACCTTGAGGCAGATGGGCTACAACAGCAGAAGACCCCACCGGGTACCACTCATCTCCACTACAATTTGCACGAGCTCACCAAAATTGGACCGTTGAAGACTGGAAAAATGTTGCTTGGTCTGATGAGTCTCGATTTCTGTTCAGACATTCAAATGGTAGAGTCAGAATTTGGCGTAAACAGAACGAGAACATGGATCCATCATGCATTTTTACCACTGTGTAGGCTGGTGGTGATGGTGTAATGGTGTGGGGGATCTTTTCTTGGCACACTTTAGGCCCCTTAGTGCCAATTGGGCATCGTTTAAATGCCACGGCCTACCTGAGCATTGTTTCTGACCATGTCCATCCCTTTATGACCACCATGTACCCATCCTTTGATGGCTACTTCCAGCAGGATAATGCACCATGTCACAAAGCTCGAATCATTTCAAATTTGTTTCTTGAACATGACAATCAGTTCACTGCACTAGAATGGCCCCCACAGTCTCCAGATCTCAACCCAATAGAGCATCTTTGGGATGTAGTGGAACAGGAGCTTCGTGCCCTGGATGTGCATCTCACAAATCTCCATCAACTGCAAGATGCTCTCCTATCAATATGGGCCAACTTTTCTAAAGAATGCTTTCAACACCTTGTTGAATCAATGTGTAAGGCAGTTCTGAGGTCAAACACCATATTAGTATGGTGTTCCTAATAATCCTTTAGGTTAGTGTATATATATACAAAAAAACTGAACTGAACACAAATGTCATGGTTCTTGACATCTAACAAAGGCCTCAGTGCATTCTAAGCTAACTTGGAAAGCGGTCTGTATAATGAAATTTGTGGAACCTGTAGGGTTTTACATAATGTAGACATTTTAATGTGGATAAAATGCCTAATGCATTCTCCAACATGAATATGTAGGGTTTATATAAAGTATACCAAGAATGGCCGGTGCATTCTTTACCTTCATTGTGTAGTGTTTTAGCTGTGGGTCAGAGGTATATCAAATCTTTAACGATTCTAGATAATCTGATTAACTGAATTAAAATTCATATCATACACTTTATATACTATCCGTCCACCGAATAGCACAATTGAGTGTATCTTACCAATCCTATTTATCCCGCGACAAACGAGGATAGTTCAAAATCTTGCATTTATCAATTACTAGCAAGGTAATGTAAAATCTGGGCAAATGTTTAAACTTTAAAATACATGATCAAGACAACAGTTATTCATAAAGAAACAAGAATTTATTTGAACTACTCTACGATACATGAAACTATGCTACTTAAACACACGCACACATACCAACAATTTGGAGGGTGAAAGTTAATGAAATTTTTCTTGTATTGTTTACTAGATCAAAGAAAATCACAATAGAAGAGTCTTGGGTTTAATCTTAGGATTTAGATATGAAACTAGCACCAATTTTCAGCAATTTGTTTGTTTACTTGCATTACATTTTGTTCTCATCCTGTTGTTCACCTCCAGCAAAAGGAATCACAGCGTTGCTGATTGGTTGGTGCATGGAGGTTGAGATGGCGTCTTTTGGAAAAGCTCTTCGATGAGACGTTGGTTGCCTGGTTACCGATGGTGGTGCTGTGGAACTTCTTCTGAGGGTTTCGTTGCAGGACTTTGGAGTTCTGGCATGAAGTCTCATTGAGAGTTCTCGAAGAGCAGATGACGCAAGCAAGCGCGGAAGCCCGAGCTATTTCGAGTTATTTCGAAGAGGTTGTTGAGGTTATTCTTTCGATGATGAAGGTGTGCGCCTGCAAGTGCCGAAGCACAAGCAGCAAGAGTGGACAAGCTGCTTCCTTCAGATGACCATGACGAAGAACCGGCGCAGTTTAGAAGAGGTCGTTGAGGTTATTCGTCCGACAGTGTGCACCTGCAAGGGTGGTGGAGCATCCGCAAGGGCCGCAGCATGAGCAGCGAGAGTTCACAGAGTTCCTTCAGATGGCCATGACGAAGAACCTGTGTGTTACAGATGTGCTCGGACACTGGGTTTTGACACTTTGTGTCAGTCCGTCCCACGGGTGATTGGTTCAATCAGATGTGGTTGCGGGGCTTAGCCCACCCCCCCCCCCCCCCGCCCCTCACATGGTTCTCTCTTTTGTGCATACATTAGCCTGGGTTTTCAGCTGTCACGTGGGGCTCATCCGGTTGAAGCTGATCACACATCCCATATCTTGTACACTCATTAATACCTTCATCTAAGAAAAAGGGGTTTGTAAATGCTGATTATTGGGTTATGCATAGTAATCAAACATAACACACAGACATAAAACTTACTCATTGAATATATGTATATAGAATTTTGCCCTACTGGCATACTTAAAAGATTGTTAAACATACATAGTTTCTCTGCCTCTTTGTTCATTGAAAGGGATGTGGAGAAACACAGGGCATTCTGTGTCCTGGGGTCAACAAGAGTACCAGTGATCTGAGGGATGGTTTTTCCCCCATTTAAAGAGGTAAAACTGCCTCTTTTGTTTATCGGATTGCCAATTTGCACCATTGGAGTCAAGGTCGTCTGTACTTTTATGGCTCCAGGTGCAGCCGACTCCTTCTCCCAGGCTTGCTTAAGTTTCCCGCTTCTTGATGTCAGTGAGGCTGCCTTGTCTCAAAGGACAGATAAGATTAGTGGGATGGCGCCATGCAGGCTGGGAGATTGGTTCTGGAATGTAATAGATTGATTGCCATCTTTGGGGGCCTGCTCATCCCTAAAAACCCATAAGTTTATTGTTAATTTGTCCCCCAAATGTTAATATTGTAGACTTAAAAAATAAATAAAAAGTTAAACTCTTAAATTATAGATTTATTACATATAAAGTGAAATATTTTAGGAAAGATACAGGGGCTTGAAACATTTCACTTGGCATTAAGTTTGAAAATTATAATCAAGGTTTCTTCTAAGGTTAATATCTATACAGTATACTTTCAAAAAGAGTTACACTTTGACGTCTTCTAAACCACCAAACTAGGGTTTCCTCATGACTGAAAAAAAAAAAAAAAACTATGAGAAAAAAACAAGTCCAGAAGACTTTTGACTTTCTGCAGCCGAGGTTCTTAGTTCCCTTTCAAAAGCTACACTGGGGATCATCCCATAGCGTTTTCATGCAGCATCTCATTCCCGCTTTTTTAGGGAACAGAGTTACAACAAAGTAACCAGAGACGAATCATGCCTCACTCAAATGCTGTGTTATCACTTGGGGAAAAAAAAACACAAAAGAACATATTTAATTATATACTTTTATATAATTCTTTTATGCCATAATAAAAATATACTATGGTAAAAGTGAAAATGATATTAACTTTGAGAAGGTTATCTTGTGTGTGTGTGTGTGTGTGTGTGTGTGTGTGTGTGTGTGTGTGTGTGTGTGTGTGTGTGTGTGTGTGTGTGTGAGTGTGTGTACATGTGCGTGTGCGTGAAACAGATTTCCGGGGAACTCGACAGAGACTCCGAGATTAGTAACAGGTCCGTTGAGCATATGGCATACCCAGAGGATACACACTCCTCTGCCATGTTTCTGACGATAAATGTGCCTGCTAGCACAGCTAAATCTTCTTCATGCCTGTGTGTGCATGTGTGTGAGAGAGATAAATATTTAAAGTACCAGCTTGCGTGACTGATATTTAATTTTTAACTTCACCCGGCTGCGATGAGATCTCCAGAGAGAATTATTTACAGACAAACCGCACACTGAAACCGCCTCATCGTCCGGATTTTTGTTAGCGCTTAGCAAGTGGATGATAATTAAATGCTAACAGTAGGGGGAGAGGGAAAAGTAGAAGCCTGCATATTGTATTCATTAGTGTTGTATTTGTGCCTCTCCCTGCCATATTCTGTTGTTCTTAGCCTTACTGATTTGCATGCATGTTCCCAACACAAGTGGACCAAATACAGATTTTTGTGGGACACCATTGGTGTTCCTGTTTCTAAAAGCTTAAGCTTAGTTTATGAATACAAATGTTTTCTATTTTTCTTTTCTAAAAGGGAACACACTGAACTAGTAAACTAATGTTTTCTGCATTCCTTAAAAAAAAAATGAACACGTTCAGCATGAATCTATTTTTAGCATTTCTACCTTTCTAATAGACATGTAATATTTTCTAATAGTAAACCTTTTGAGTATTTCAAGCTTCTTTAAGAGCTACATTAAACCTTTAAACCCTGTAAAAGTTTGTAAAAATTATACAAAAGCATGTTCTACAGCTCCTTTGATTGTATGCACTTTTTTAAAAAAGATTTTCTTCAGAGGAAGAAACTAATGAACCAAAAAAAAAAAACTGATTAAAATGTATTTTAAGAATTACAATTAAAATTTTAAGTCTTTTTTTAACCAAGTACTACACATATTTAATGTAGAATTTACAGAATGTGAACAAATGACGTGTTTTTTCTCAGCATGTATATAATGCCGTTGCCATAGCAATTAACACCTCTGGCTTTTTAATTTATTATTATTTTTTTTATTTCCCACTGTCTTTTTACATAAGGGAAATGTATGTGTGATTGTATATTAAAGATAAAGACATAACAATTTTTTTTATAACAGATATGCTTATCTGCATTCTCTCTCTCTTGCTGCTCTCTCTATCCTACCCTGTCTCTCTCTCGCTCGATAACCTGAGTAATTACACGCCTTGTTTTCCCACTGTGATTAATTATATCTGTTTAAAGCAGGGATTTCTTATTTTAGAGTCTCCTCATATACACATACACACACACACACACACACACACACACACACACACACACACACACACACACACACACACACACACTCACACACATATGCACAAGAAGAGGGGGAGAAATGAGAGAGAGAAAGAGAGAGAGAGAGAGAATGAAAAGAAAGTAAACAAGTGAAAGAGAAACAAAAACAGAGGCAAAAAGGATAAAGCAAAACAAAATCTGAAAATAAAAGGAGTGTGTGAGTGAGGGATAAAAAGGAAGAACTAATGAAAAAGTGGAAAGTTTAGGAAAGAAATTGATAAACAGTAAATATAACTAGATAAAATCAAGAAAAAAAAGTATACCAAGAAATGATGCAAAACAAAAAGGATACAGTGATGTGAAAACAAAAACAATAAAAAAGAAAGTCAAAGACAGAACAAGATAGGTTAATTAAATAATCAAACAAAAGGGCCAAAAATGAAGAGGTTAAATAAATGCAGAAAGAGAGACGAAAACACACAGGAGATAAAGAAATGTGAAAAAGTAAAAGAGAGAGAGAGGGAGAGAGAGAGAGAGAGAGAGAGAGAGAGAGAATGCAGATAAGCATATATATTATAAACATATTCTAAATCGAGAGACAGGGAAGGAAGGTTGACAATCAAAATGATGTGAAAAAAGGGGATGCATAGACTAAGGATTTTCAAATGCTTGAAAGAGAAGTGCAGATTTTTTTTTAATAAAAATAGAGAATCGTGTTTAAAATTATCTTTTTTTTTTTTGTCCTACCATGTACCCATTTCTATTTTGCTCCAAGTTAAATATATAAATCAATATGAAATACACTACAAATCAGGATGAATTGGAGTTTATAAATAACCTTAAGAAATGCACTGATCAACTGTAACTTTAAAAGCACTAGCAGGGAAAGTGAATAACATTGATTATCTTGTTACAGTGGCACCTGTCAAAGGGTGGGATATATTAGGCAGCAAGTGAACAGTCAGTTCTCAATATTGATGTGTTGGAAACGAAAAAAAAAAAAAAGGATTTTAATGACTTTGACAAGAGCCTAATTGAGATAATTGGGAAATTGGGTCAGAATATCTCCAAAATGGCAGATCTTGTAGAATGTTACCAGTATGCATTGGTTTAGTTCGTATCAATAGTGATCATAGGTGCCCAAGGCTAAGTGTGGGGAGAGAAATCTATCCTGTCTGGTCTGATCCTGCAGAAAAGCTTCTCAAACTGCTGAAAAACATAATGCTGGCTATGATTAATGAAAAAGATTTCAGAACACACCATGCATCACAGTTTGTTTCCTATGGGGCTACATAGTTGCAGATGCATCAGAGTGCCCTTGCTGACCCATGTCCACCACAAAAAGTGCATAAAATGTCCATGTGAGGATCAGAACTGAACCATGAAACAATAGAAGAAATTGGAATGCTCTGATGAATTCCTTTACAACATGTGGACAATCTGGGGAAGAGAAAGCCTATCAAAGACAGTGTGTTGCTCTGGGAAATCTTGGGTCCTGGCATTCATGTGGATGTTATTTTGACATGTCCCACCTGCCGAAACATTGTTGCTGACCAAGTATACCCCTTAACAACAAAATATTCCCTAATCACAGTGGCTTCTTTTAACAGAATGAAGCATTATTCCACACTGCAAACATTTTTAATGAATGTTGTAAATCACAAAACAAGTTGAAAGTTTCAACTTGGTCCCCACCTTGCAACCTACTGTACATAACTTAAAGGATAATTTTTATGCCAGAAACCACCCTAAGCCTTGTGAATTCATGCCTTGATGGGACAGAACTGTTTTGGTAGCACAGAAGAAACCTACACAATATTACACAGATGGTTTTATGTTATTGCTATCTATTTAAAATGCATAGTAAAGAAATATTTAATATTTTAATGTAACTCTGTCCTTGTGAACCAAAATTACAAATATGATTGTAAGCTTGATTGAATCTGTTGAAACTTGGTTTATACAAAAGACTGTATATTGGGACTCCTTGCATATGGTGCCTTTAGAAAACTCCCCTTGGCAAACCCCTCCAAAAACAAACAAACAACAACAACAAAAAAGAAAGAAAGAAAGAAAGAAAGAAAGAAAGAAAGAAAGAAAAAACATTAGCCTTAATTTTGCTATCATGTTTTATTTAGACATTTGGAACAACACAAATAAATAATCATTAACCAAGCAAGATGCAGCCCTGGGTGGCTGCCCAGGTGGCCCATATCTCATTCTACCCATGGATCTGACAGCTATTTCCATTTAAGAGCGGCATAAAAGCTGAAAGGCACTTGTTTATAACCATCTTCCTCCCTAATGACAAAAAAGTCCTAATAGGTTAATGTAGCTTCATCTGACAGGTATGCTGGCCTTAATCCTTGTAGTAATTTGTGGACAAGAAAAGGTACTGTGAGTGAGTTCTATTGGGATTTAGGAATGGCCATGATGTATTAAATTTTTGGGAACTTTAAATCAGGAGGCTAACATAGGTGTCATCCCTGCTAGCAATAAATGCATTTGTAACTTTCTTTTTGTCTTCTTGTAACAGGAATGCTCTAATCTGCAATATATGAATAATTTAAAACCACAAATGAAAAATATTTTTATTTAGAAATGAAAGTCTACCATGGTCATCTTTACAAATAATATTTTTTAAGAAGGTGGGGGGTGGGGGTGGAGTTTAGGCACATCTACTAGGTAATTTGTATACCTTAGTAGTTTGGTGAAAGAGCAAAATACAACCTGAGTATCATCTGCATATAGGTGATACGATATACTATAGAACTGTAAAATTTGACCAATCAGAAGCATGTAAGAATTGAACAAAAGTGGCCCAAGAGCAGAACCCTGGGGGACACCATGGGTCATTGACATCTGCTCAGATATATGCAGAATATTTCCATTTGGCTCTGGTTTGTAAGTATGATTTGAACCAATTTTTACCTGACATTCAGAGTCATTTACAATTCTCAAATCTACCACAGAGCATATTATGATGGTTATGTCACAGGCAAAAACTCATGTAAAAATTTGAAAATCCCCTTTCTTCCTTTCACTTGTGTATGATTATTGTTTTGAAGCAAGCAGTGCTATTTGTTTCTTTATTTGCAGACTAACAGTTTTTTAGTTGGCTATAGTTTCATATTTTGGCTGTAAAAATGGAAAGACAAATAAAAAGTCAGAATGGAGACCCATTCACGTGTTATTAATACCAACACTAGACATTAATATACCTTGGAAAATTAGTGGGAAAAATACTTAGAGTCAGATATGGCTTTGCTATAGCCTAATGTTGGAAAGCAATTCACATGCAGTGAAAGCTCACGCCCACACAAATAGCAGCCCTGACCAGCTTCACTTGATCAAGCCACTCTTTTGACATTTTATACCAGCAGGTTGTCTGTGCATTCTAGGCACAAACAGTTGAATTGTTAAAGTAGATAACGTCTGGATGTCACATAACATAACATAAAAGCCAGGATATATGTTATATATATACAATGTACTGATCAATCCATATCAGTACATTGTATAGATACCTGACATATATGGTTTTAAGTTGTTTTGCCAGCCTAGTTCATATATGATTTTCTTCATCAATGGATCACAAACTGTTTCATGGTGACCACAGATAATTTTTAGAAAGAACCCTTTCCTAGAGTTCAAGGATCTTTCTCGCTTTGCAGAAACATCAGAAACCCTAAACCCTAAACCCTCTATAGGTTCCTTATCAAATATAAAGCCAACAGACTGGAAACAATGTCCATATAATGCTATTTGTGCCATTGTGGGAAGGAGGAATTGCAAATCAAACCTGTTCTTCTATTCCAGATGCTTACCTGCAGCTGTAATCATGTAGCTCAGCAGTGCCTTTGGGGTGGCACTGTGGCCTGACACCTCCAGGGTTGAGGATTTGAGTCCTGCCTTTGGGTTTGCATCAGGAGCACCTTAAAAACCTTAAATACTAGGGCCCCAACCTTTGATGTAGCCAAATGTTTACAACTGCCATAGTATTTTAATCGCTCCTGAAAACTCAAGGGCCCTTGGAACCATCCTTACTTAAACCCTTAACGGCACTCCTGAGCAGAATAGTGAATGAGTGAATAAGGGAGTAAAGCCTTTAGGAAAGATCAAAAGGTTTACCAAGGAATCACTGAGCAAATTTGATATCTCTTAGCTCAGATGTGATATTAGTTTACAACACATCCATAGAAGATAATGAGACAGGCTGCTCAAAGTGAGTAAACTACTTAGAAAGTCCAAGCAGTAGTATCTGCCTTTTTTGGGGCTATATTCTTAAGATCTGCATCTGCAGTTTATAGCTATTGTAGAAGGCAGGCATTTACTTTGATGGAGTGCCTGTAAAGACATTATGGTTGTCTGTGGCCTAAAAAGGCAAATAGAAGGCTGGCCAAATACTGAGTGTCAGTAGGATACATCTAAGCTCCAGCCTGAAACAAAGGACATCTCAGCCCCCACCTGACATCCACAATGATGGCTTACTGGCCTGTGTTCACCAACCAACTGCCTGAATGCATACTGTGTCCCAAACATATGTCATGTTTGAAGTATTCTAAGTACTGTAGTGTGCAGTTGTTTCTCTGCCTGAACAAGACTTACAACTGCTTTTCTGGCAGAAGTTAGAGGTATTGTATGTCGAGCTTGACAGTATTTTTTTTTTTTATCCTATATGTACATTTCTATTCAATATCTATTAAACAAATATAACCCTTTGTTGTATTTGCTTAGCAGTTATGTTAGAACAACTACTCCTGTTTATGTTGTTGTTCTCTGTATTGGTAGTCAGAGAGTAAATACTTGAAATACTAAATTTGGTATGATATTAAGTTTGGCCACTTTGGTGAAATATACATTTAAAATGTATTAAATGTATATATGCAGAAGTAAAACTACACTGTTCTCTTTAACAAACCACTCAACCAATTGGTAAACATCTGTTATTCCTTAACTTCAGAATAAATAATAATAATAATAATAATAATAATAATAATAATAATAATAATAATAATAATAATAAAAATAATAATACAAATTGTCCCACAGAAAATTACAAATATTATATGATACTATATATATATTTTTGCCTATCAGAGTCTTAGCCTATTAGAATTTAGTGCACCCTGGCTGGCCCTTAAGACCTTTGTGTTTGTGATACAGGTACATCTTAATCCCTTTCAGCAATATGACTACTGTCAAGAGGGCAGGGAATTTAAGAATTATCTCATGCAAATGGCTATACAAGTGGACTCAAGAACAGTTACACTTACAGAGTTAGAGAGTGGCTTACAAAAATAATTAAGTATGATTGTCGTTAGTGACCAAAACAGTCCTCTGGGAAGAGTGGTCCATAATTTAGTGGTAAATTTTAGATGTTCCCTCATTAATTATATCAGAATGTGGTGCAGCAAGAACCAGTGCTTTACTTGAAGACCCAAAAGAGCAACTGAATCCCAGCTTTTCACTTATGCTTTCTAGTGGTTGGAACAACATTAGAATATTTCCCAGGCAGTCATGTCATGATAGCTGAGCAAAATGATGGGGCACCTCAGGCCAAGCTAACTAAGCTTGTTAGGTTGGACCCTTGATGCTGTTGCAGACAGATGACTATGGCATAACACTTCAGGGTTGCTTGAATCCTACCATGTTGTGGCCTATACCACGGTGCTGGAATGAGCTTAGTGCCCTTCATGCTCCTCAGGGCTTAAATATGTGGACTCTGCATGGGTCGAAATCCCTTAAATCGTTCTCCGTATGGAGTCAGATGAGATGCTCTGATAAGTATTTAACATTTGTATTGCAATCGTATAGTACCACATGCATTGGCTAGGGCTTATGGTGCATGCACTGATGACCAGACAATTAGAGTTTTCAAACCTACAGTTCTTTGCAAAGGTATTCATACCCCTTGATTTTTTCACATTTTGTCATGTTACAACCACAAAAATAAATGTACTTTCATGGGATTTTATGTGATAGACCAACACAATAGTGAAGCGAAATAAAAATCTAAAAAGTGTGGCATGCACGTAGGGCTCCACTTTCAAAAATGGCTCTTTCTTGCCACTCTTCCATAAAGAATAGATTTGTGTAGTGCACAACAAATAGTTATACTGTGGACAGATTCTCCCACCTGAGATGTGGATCTCTGCAGCTACTTCAGAGTTACTATGGGCCTCTTGACTGCTTTCGTAGTTAATGCTCTCCTACCCGGCCATTCAGTTTAGGTGGATGGATGGATTGAACACCACTCAATGAGATGGATGAGCATGGGATATATATATTTTTTTACAACCAAACCCTGTTTTAAATTTCTTTACAACTTTATTCCTGACGTGTCTGGTACGTTCCTTGGGCTTTATGATGCTGTTTGTTCACTTAATGTTCTCTAATAAACCTCTGAGGGCTTCACAGAACAACTGTATTCATACTGAGATTAAATTACACAATTGGACTATTTACTAATTAGGTGACTTCTGAAGCCAGTTGGTTCAACTGGATTAGTTATTAGTATCAGAGTAAGGGGGAGTGAATTCCATGGCATGCACCACTTTTCAAATTTAAAACCATTTATTATTTTCCTTCCACTTCACAAATATTTCCCAGTTTGTGTTGATCTGTCACATAAAATTCCGATAAACGTATTTTAACTAGGTCTCTCCCAGCATACTGGGACACAGCTAATCATTTGTAGTTAGAATAAACCATCACAAACCATTAAGAACAACACATTCCATTATAGACTATCAGAAAGACATTATAAAATCCATTAGGAACCAGAAATCTCTAATGATTTAATGACTTTTTAAGGATGGTGGCGTGGTGATTCTTGTCTTGTGAGTGCATCCAAATTGTAAAATAAATTGTTTAGTAAGAAATTGCATCCAACATATAAAAAAAAAAAAAAAAAAGGAAACAGGGAAGAAAGACAGAAACAGTCAGTGAGAAAAATAGGAAAGAAAGAGATAAAGGTTTTAGATGAAGGAAATGAGAGACCCACAGACAAGAAAGAGTAGTGAAATCAGAGATGGAAATTGTGATGGAAAATATAAAAAATGGAAGAAAATAAGGAGAGCAACAACTTACCAGAATGAGGTTGACAGAATTGGGCCTAAGTGTGAGAGACTTAGAGAGACAGAGCGAGAGAGAGCGAGAGAGAGTATGAAAATAGAAAAGAGAGCAGAACTTGATGCGGTTAAAAATAAAACCGGGTATTTTGTGATGTTTTTCTACTCCACGTGTAGCTCAGTGTGTTTTTATATCTGTTTATTCTGTCACCGAGCCTGTGATGTAATGAGGAGAATTGTCAGTCGCCTCTGAAAAGCCTGAGTCATCACTGCGTGTTTGACTCATTACAACCACAATCCTGCTGAGAAAGGCATTCACCCCAACCACCAAAAACACCAACATTAGGATGAAAGGGAAAAAAGAAGTTACAAGGAAAATCAC
>JAAGKR010001878.1:92144-110164 GCA_011419295.1 Clarias macrocephalus
CTTTCGTAGTTAATGCTCTCCTACCCGGCCATTCAGTTTAGGTGGATGGATGGATTGAACACCACTCAATGAGATGGATGAGCATGGGATATATATATATATTTTTTACAACCAAACCCTGTTTTAAATTTCTTTACAACTTTATTCCTGACGTGTCTGGTACGTTCCTTGGGCTTTATGATGCTGTTTGTTCACTTAATGTTCTCTAATAAACCTCTGAGGGCTTCACAGAACAACTGTATTCATACTGAGATTAAATTACACAATTGGACTATTTACTAATTAGGTGACTTCTGAAGCCAGTTGGTTCAACTGGATTAGTTATTAGTATCAGAGTAAGGGGGAGTGAATTCCATGGCATGCACCACTTTTCAAATTTAAAACCATTTATTATTTTCCTTCCACTTCACAAATATTTCCCAGTTTGTATTCCAATAAAATACGTTTATCTTTGTGGTTGTAATGTGACAAAATAAGGAACAGTTTAAGGGATATGAATACTTTTGCATTTACTGTAAGAGCACATGTTCTTACAGTACACATGTACATAGTGGCTAAAGTAGCCTGCAGGTTGATCATACTATGGCATAGAAATGAGGTAATATTGTAGAAAGTATTCATTCTTAGACACTCTATAGGGAGGCATACCACTCAAAGTCACATAAGAACAGCATCCAAACACCCTAGGTGTACCTAGGTCCCTCCCAGCATACAGCTAATCATTTGTAGTTAGAATAAACCATCACAAACCATTAAGAACAACACATTCCATTATAGACTATCAGAAAGACATTATAAAATCCATTAGGAACCAGAAATCTCTAATGATTTAATGACTTTTTAAGGATGGTGGCGTGGTGATTCTTGTCTTGTGAGTGCATCCAAATTGTAAAATAAATTGTTTAGTAAGAAATTGCATCCAACAGATCAAAAAAAAAAAAAAAAAGGAAACAGGGAAGAAAGACAGAAACAGTCAGTGAGAAAAATAGGAA
Organism: Clarias macrocephalus; assembly: GCA_011419295.1. Classification (NCBI taxonomy): domain Eukaryota; kingdom Metazoa; phylum Chordata; class Actinopteri; order Siluriformes; family Clariidae; genus Clarias; species Clarias macrocephalus. The sequence goes on from JAAGKR010001878.1 coordinate 93,137, forward strand.
AGAAAGAGATAAAGGTTTTAGATGAAGGAAATGAGAGACCCACAGACAAGAAAGAGTAGTGAAATCAGAGATGGAAATTGTGATGGAAAATATAAAAAATGGAAGAAAATAAGGAGAGCAACAACTTACCAGAATGAGGTTGACAGAATTGGGCCTAAGTGTGAGAGACTTAGAGAGACAGAGCGAGAGAGAGCGAGAGAGAGTATGAAAATAGAAAAGAGAGCAGAACTTGATGCGGTTAAAAATAAAACCGGGTATTTTGTGATGTTTTTCTACTCCACGTGTAGCTCAGTGTGTTTTTATATCTGTTTATTCTGTCACCGAGCCTGTGATGTAATGAGGAGAATTGTCAGTCGCCTCTGAAAAGCCTGAGTCATCACTGCGTGTTTGACTCATTACAACCACAATCCTGCTGAGAAAGGCATTCACCCCAACCACCAAAAACACCAACATTAGGATGAAAGGGAAAAAAGAAGTTACAAGGAAAATCACGGGTAGTGAGCAAGAAGCAAAATATAACCCATAAAAGTCCTCCTAACACCAAGCTAAGAGTGTTTCATATGGGACACTATATTCTCACCACGTGCTATACTTAAACATATACTTTGTATGGTGTATCATTGCTCTCAAAACACACTTGGGTCTTCTTGGTTAAGATTCCAAAAGAAGTTGGAAACATTATTTTAAGGTTCAGATCCATGTTGACATGATTGTGTCATACTGTAAATCTCCAAATTTACCACATCACCATGTTGCTCTGCTGGATTCCGATCTTGTGACTGGGAAGGCCACTGAAGGACATACTGATCTCATGTTCATGGAACCAGTTTGAGATGACTTTTTCTTTGTTACATGCATACATTGTTTTTCATGCTGGAAGTAGTCATTAGAAAATGGTTAAATTGAGATGGTGTTGTGGTTAACACTGTGGCCTTGCACCTCCACGGTAGAGATTCAAATACTTCCTTGTGTCATGGACATTGCATCACTTCGCCATGCTTGGTCGCTTTCCTCTGTGTAATCTGGTTTCCTCACACAGTCCAGAGACATGCAGATTAGGCTAATTGGTGTTTCCAAATTGGCTGTAGTGTATGAATGTGTATGTGCATGCTTGTGCCCTGCAACAGATTGGCATCCCATTCAGGGTATACCTTGCCTAGTGCCCTGGGTCCCTTGGACAGGCTTCAGGCCTTCTGTGACATTGTTTTTTTTTTTTTTTTTAACAAACATTCCGTATGTTGTTTCCGCAGGTGACTGATACAGTATATATTTTTTTATTATTTAATATTATATAATTATGTATATATATATTAAATACACCACTTTTTTTTTTAATACGACACATTTTTCACAATCCTTTGGGGTACATATACAAACTGACAGGTGATATTGATGCTTTCACAAATTGCCATCCACTCTCTCTTTTGAGGTAAGAGTAGGGCAGAATTTTAGGGCTTTCATTATTTCCTCACATTTTACTGTCTCCTCTGCAAGCAAAACGACCTCACCTTTTTTCCAGTTTTGATTTCTTCTCGAAATAATTGTGATCCGATGACGGTCCTACACAGCTCTTTAAACAGTAGTTGAACAGCACCCTGATTAGGATAACATCATGCAGCTGAATCACGCATCTATACGTTTTGTCTATGTGCGTAAAGCTTTCAAACGCAGCTTTCACATAAGGCTGCTACTGATTTCATCATTTCGCCTTTGTAGTTCAAAACTACACAATCCACTATAATGTGCAGCCTACTTTGCGGCTCTCAGTGCTACATGTTTGAATACACATCTTGAATGCTACTGGCTATTATTGCAGTCCTGAGACACTCCTGAGCATATCCTACCTGTCTCTCCGCCTGTCTCTCGAGCTGTACAGCTGTTTGTGTGTCTGTCTGAATGTCTGTCGATCTATCTACCTACCATATGTTGCAATCCAGCTTCTGTGTATGTTTATGTCTGTCTGTATATGTGTATGCGCGTGTTTACAGTCGCAAAATCCAACAACAAATTATAAACTGTGTGTCTCGTGTGTGAGCCAGTTTACGCCTCCATCTCCCCTGCTGACACCCTGCTGACAGCGTCATGTAGAGACACACACACAAACACACAGACAGGGGGAATAGGATGTTTCTGCAGCGCAGTGTTTAGTACAGAGCCATGTGGCTGCACTGGGACATCTGGCTGTGTCCAAAACCACATTAAGCTACCATTCCAAGTTTCACAAGTACAAACACGTTATGGCTGCATCTTAAACCGATTAGTACTGTGCAAGTGCAAGTAAAATGTCACCACCAGTAGTACTGCACTATTAATTTTACAAGGAAACAAAGGTCTAATCATTTATTTATTTATGTATTTATTCTTTCAATGTGTGTGTGGTGCGTGTGTATGCGTGTGGGAACTGCTGTCTGATTGGTTTAGGGGGTGGGGGGGGGAGAGGGGGGGGAGGGTTAAAATCACGTGACTGCATTAAAACTGTGGCCTGATTTGTTACAACGAGATTTTAGAACAGGAGTCTGGTTGGTTACAATGGCATCTTAGGGGAAACTGTTTTCTGCTTGGTTACAATAGCATTTTAGTGGAACAGTTGTCTGATTGGTTACAGTGGCAGTTTGGATAGAAACTGTTGTCTAATTGATTACAGAATGATGCATCAGTACAGTACACTACCATGCAATGGAATTTTAAATGGGAACTGTGCACTGTTAAAATAAAAAAAGAGGTGCCTTAATGGAAATAAGTTTGGTAACAAGTTGCACAACGTTTTTAAGTTTATTCAACTTTTAGAGAAATTTGCTGCCCAAACAAAATATTTGACGTCGCTGTTTATTTGACAGAACATAATCAAAATCTTATGCTGACTCATCTTGTCTCTAATTCAACTATTTAAATCAGCTGAAGTAGTATTGATTGTGCGCTCCATTAATTATACTTTTCTAGGGTTGACTTGGCCCAACTTTTAATCTATTCAAAAAAAGTAAGATTGCAGCTCACTGATGTAGTTGTTTCACGTCATTGGGTATTGTTAGGAAAAAACAATCAATGAAAACACACAAAAATTACTTTAAAACAAATTCTATTTTGCTTAAAGTTCAGTAAAATACCTGAATAACACGAGATGCTTATCTCTCTCTTAAATGATTCTTTTATATGAAAATATAAAATCAAATACAAAAAATAGATAAGTTGACCAGTTTTAGTCTTTTTTCCCAATGTGTCAGATGCAAAAAAAAAAAAAAAAAAAAAAAACAGACTGTGGCAGCGAGAGTTGTTGAGGAGAGCATGCCTCTCCAAGTCTAATAAAACATGTTCTGATGGATTTATAGTTGTCAGTCTTTTTGGAAGCCCACATGATTTTGATCAGAGAATTACTGGTCAACAGACATTACTCATTAACATTTACATTTAGGCATTTGGCAGACGCTCTTATCCAGAGCGACTTACAAAAAGTGCTTTAAAGTTTACATCACTGGATAGATACTGACACTGGGTGAACTAGGTCAATAACTGCCATTAGTCTAACACAACTGGGAAGTTTCCAACTTCTGATTCCAACTTCACTAACCAAAAGAGAAATTTATTCAAGTGTACTAAGTATCCTTCTGTTAAACTAAAATGTATGTATGCTTTAAGTTTTCTTACTTAGTTTTCTTTTTTAGTATATTTTGGCACATACTTTAGCATTGTATAATTAAGTGTTGCCTTATACATAAAGTTCAAGAATACTTATCTTGTGGTTTGGGGTAGAATAGTTTAAAATAAATAGTACGTTAGTAATAGTAATTTGTTATTAACCAAAACAGAAACAGATGAACATATGACTGATTTTACTGACAGTTCTTCCAGATTTGAAAGTATTGTACAATACCCTCATGCTGCTGATATTATGACCACTATTACCATATAGAAGTGCATCTCAAAGATGTTAATATTGTGAATTTTATTTTATTTTAATTTAAAAAAAGTCAAACTTATATATTTTTGCCCATTGACCCATGAAGTGAAATATCTCAAGCCTTTTTTGTTTTAATCTAAATAATTATAGCATGAGTAGAGTAAATTACTATTCATACAGTATAAATGGTGTTTACATCTGAACATGCCTTATAATTATTTTTAAAAGTGTAAGCAACTGGTAATGTTTATTAGTTAACTTAGTAGTACTTATTAGTCAAGTAATAGTTTTGTAAGGGTATACTTAGAAGTATATAACTAGTACATATATGTTCACATTCTACAGTTGCAATGCTAAATAAAGCTATATTTTAGCAGATATATCAAGCAAAGAAAACAACTACGGAGATTTGAAGTGACTGGAGTTGAGTTGAGAAATCTTCAAAACATTATAAAAAACCTGTAAGGACACTGCTAAGTCATCAATTTTCTGGAAGAAATATAGTCAGAAAAACAATCAAGACAGAGATCACTTAAACACTTGGTGAAATTTCATTGTTAAAAAATCACCAGTATAAACCAAAGCCACAGTATGTTTAATAGTGAAATTAACACGCAGTGTGATGAGAGCTCGAAGGAATGGGACTAAATAGCTGTGCTCATTAAAAAGAAACACTTGTCAGTTAGACTAGTCGGAAAAAAAGGCTTCGATTTCCTAGGACGATTAAAAATGTAACTTTGTGGGCTGATGAGTTCAAACTGATCCTATTGCATAGTGATGGGAATATCAGGGTAAGATACCCTGCCACGACAAAGTACATGAAGCGATACACCCATCATGGAAAAGCCCGCAGTACAAGTATGAGGAATCATTTTTATAAATGAACTGGCCACAGCACTGTGTGCTGTAATTAAAGCTAAATGAGACTGAATGAAGTCTTAGAGTGTGCAACTATTTTGTTGGCGAGGTGTATTTGTGAGGTCTAGTTTACTAATCTTACATAATTTTTTTTTTCTTAAAAAAGGGGCTAGAAGTTCATACCTAGTACCTATATGTTTACTTACAGTATATTGTATGAGTGTCAGTCAAAAATTATCCACACTCTGGTTACATTAAAACTGCTGTTGGCAGCACTGTCTTATTAGCATTGAGCTGTGCAGGTGTGAACGTGTAACATCAGTTCGTTTCTAACTGTTGTGCGAGCAAAAATAAATACCAAACTTTTTATTTGTAGGAAACAAGAGCAGCGTGCAGTGATATATATATATTTTTTGTGTCTGAGGGTGTACCTGTAAAAATACTCTAAGGGAGGTGAAAGTTTCTTAAAGAGAATAATTTCTGGTGACGAGACTTGGATTCATCACTACTAGCCCGAGAGTAAATGGCAGAGTATGGAGCAGAAACATTCTCAATTGCCAATCGAGAAAAAGTTCAAAAGTCAATCATCTGCTGGATGCTTTTGATGCTATTGATGCTTATAATTTTCTGAAATTCTCAATGGTTAGTATTGGAACATGATCAGGGAAAAGGTACAACAATCAACAGTGCTCATTACAATGAGATGTTTATTAAAAACTTCAGATTATATGCAGAGGACTGCTATCCAGGAGCGTTGTGGTCTTGATCTTGACGATCATGACGATACATGTTCGCACGCTTCTGCCAAAGAAAATGTCGACACTCTGCAAAAACCTTTGCCTAATCAGACTTTCACCTGTTTGGTCCACTGAAAGCAGCCCTACAAAGACAAAGAAGCAGCCCTACTGATGGAGATGTGAAGACTGGGTTACAAAAGGGGGTTCTACAGCCAGAGTGTGGATGATTTTTGACTTACCCTTGTACATAGGATAGTTGAGTACAAAATAAAATTTAAATGTGAAGTTTTTTTTTTTTTTTGATTATTATTCAATTTAATTCATCTTTATTTATATAGCACGTTTAACAATGGTCATTGTCGCAAAGCAGCTTTACAAAATTTTAAGAAAATTATGGAAATGAGTGAGGACAATATGTATGAATCAAAATGATCAGATCATCCCTGATAAGCAAGCTGAGGGCGATGGTGGCAAAAAAAAAATGATTGAGATGGGAATAGGAAGAAACCTTGAGAGGAACCAGAGGGGTGAAGGGGGTCTGGATAACCTGGTAGCCCAGGAGCACCATCCTGTACTGTATGTAGCTTGAGAAAGAGAGAGAGACAGGGAGAGAGATTTATTTATTTATTTTTTATTTTTTTATCTTGGCACTATTTCTGGCATGAAAGAATGATATCCTGGTAATATTATCTACATGAGCTTCAAATAGAAGAGTTGAATCAATAATCACACTAAGGTCTTTTACTGCTGCGCATGACAAAAAGGCCATCCGGAGTTACTGTGTGATCAGAAAACTTACTTCTAACTGCATGTGGTCCTAATACCATAACTTTGGTCTTGTTAGAATTAAGCAGAAGGAAGTTAATTAGCATTCAGTCTCCTACAGTATGTATTTCACACATTGCAAAATCCTGACTGATACAGTTTGTGTATGCTATTCCTCTATAGATATCAGCGTAGCCGCTGTGCTACTACCTTTTCCAGGATCTTAGAGATAAAGGGGAAATAAAGTGGAGACAAAGGGGATATCATCCTTTAGTTGAACAGCTGATAGGGGTTATTGCTGGTACTATTTGTTTGAGACAATGTGTCAGTATAGGTTCTAGTACACACATAGATTTTGCTGAAGAGATGAGTGAAATGAGTTCACTCTCTTGAAGGTGAGTAAAATATTCTAGGCTCTGATCTGATGTGTTTAGTTAATCATCTGCATCATTTTTTTTATTTATTATTAAATTGTCTGGTTTCACAGCCTGAAATTTTTGCCTGGAGTTTACAATTTTGTTATCAGAAAAATTCATGAAGTCTTCACTACTGCATGTTATTGATGTGGAGATTTCTGTAGTGATCTTATTCCTTGTTAATTTTGCTACAGTATTGAATTAGAATCTAGGATTATTATTATTATTATTATTATTATTATTATTATTATTATTATTATTATTATTATTATTATTATTATTATTTATATAAGAGTGGAAGGATATGTTGATCTAGCAATATTAAGAGAATTTTCATCGTTTAAAACACTCTCCTTCCATACTATTTAAAAAACTAACAATACTAAGAATTTAATTTTCGGTCTGTTTCTAAAGTTTTTGCGTACACTATTTTTACACTTAAAATATACTTCAAAGTACATTTTTTATCAAATAAAATGGTGCCAGTTTAGCACTGGATTAGAACATTCATAAGGACATTACTAGTACATGCTTATGATTATGGATGGATGGATGGATATACAGTACATCTGCCATTTTTGTAGCAGTTATTTACAGAATTAGGTTCCCAGCTCGACATCCGATTCTATCTGAGCATTTGTGGGTCAAGGACATTGCTCAAGGGTCCAACAGTGGCGACCTGGGGACATCGGGGCTCAAAACAGGTTTGCAGTTTAACAACTTAACCACAGATCCACCCCTGCCCTAATATAAGTATACTTAGGAAATAAACTTGGTTAACTTTAAGTATACTTTTGTTTTTGGGAAGGGTTATTCCACATTCATTCAACAGTCAAGCTACCTGTCAGACTCACTGGTGTTTAACCAGACACACTCCACGGGACATGATACCATGTTGCACACAAGCACAGTTCCATGCTGCAACATGGTTGAGATCTAGGCGTCATAAATTCATAGAAAGAAAAATCTTAATGGTAAAGCGCACAAAGACTACCTATATAAATGTGCGATATCGTTTATGGAAGGCAAATATATGAGCAATAAGTTCAGGTGTCACACACTGTACCAAGAATGGACTCTTTTAGGGAAGGAATAAAAACTGCAGTTGTTAAAATAGTTAGAAATCCTTTCTTATGAAAGTATTGAAGGGGAGGAGTTTTTATTTTGTGAAATGAGAGACAGGAGCACTGTGGAAGGGGTGGGATCAAGCTGGTAGGTGGTGTGATTGCTGAACATCATAATCTGCAGGATCTCTTCTGTAGAAGAAGGAGGAAAAATGTACTAGGAAAAGAGTAGGAAAGGAGTGATCGTGAAGTGTAGGAATAGGGGTAGGAGGGAAGGACTGGCAGGTTTTGCTAATCTACTCATCAGAGATGGTGGTGAAGTCATCAGCAGTCAGGGAGGACGGTGTAGGAGGAGGCAGAGGGTTGAGACATGGAGAAAAAAAAAATATTACTGAGCTATTGTCGATTGCATACAGTTACTTTCCTTGTAAAAAGGAGGCAGCAGTCATGTTGAATGGGACCCTTTTTCCTATTTTGTTCTTTTTTTCTTTCTTTCTATGTTTATTATGCTTTGAAAAAGCTGATTCGCTCTCACCCTCTCTCTCTCTTTCTCACACACACACACACACACACACACGCACGCGCGCGCGTGCGCACACACTGCTACAGGACAAGAACCATAACCTTCCAGTTCCCAGCGTCCAATAAATCAGAATTAGAGAAAAAGAGAAAAAGAGAGAGGAAATAAAATGTCTTCAGCTGCCACTTTAATGACAAGGTCTCATCTGAAAGAAAGGGGGAAAAAAATCTGCCAGATCTATCAGGGCCATACGCTGGCTTCCACCCAGAACACTGTTTCCTCCACATTTGCCTCAGACACCATCTCCACAGAGACAAACGACGACTTCATGTTTGGGACAATAAATAAAAAGTTGTGTGAAAAAAAAAAAGTGGTTCAGGGACGCAGACATGACTCTGGAGGGCTGTAAGTCTAAAGCACAGCTTTAATGCAGAGCTGCTAAATCGTGAAATGTGGTGAGTGTAAAACGCTGAGTTAGCAAACTCACGTCTCATAACATCCTGCGTACGGCTTTAAAATGTCTTTATAATTTTTTTTTATTTTTTCCCTTTTCCATCAATCTGGAGAGTATTTCACACATTTGAGTTGCCTCAAATGTTAAATGTTTCAAAATGTATGCATACATGTATTTGTTCACAGTTGTCCACTTTGCATAATTATTAAATGTATTACTTTTGCTAATCAGTTTTGCTTCAGATTTTTCCCCCTTTTTTCTTGTAATGATTAGTAATATTAATATATAAGACTATTAATAAATGTTCTTGTTTAATGGGCCTCTGTATGATGCTTTGCATATTATTTGTAATATATTATTTATATTTGAAAAAAAAAGTAATTTTTTAAACATCTTTTTAGAATATAAGTAATATTCTTTATGCTTTTACAAGTAGTTGAGAAATAAAATGGTCTATTAATTTCATGTGTGGCTCTTTATATGTATTTATATGTGTTATTAGGTTAACATATGTTATTATTATTATTATTATTATTATTATTATTATTATTATTATTATTATTATTATTATTATATACCTATATGTATTTAAAGCTTTTTGTTTTATTTTAATAATTTTTATGTATTTTATTGTTATATTTTAATTGTTTAAATGTTTGAATCATTCATTTATTATTATTATTATTATTATTATTATTATTATTATTATTATTATTATTATTATTATTATCCCAGTTATTAATTTTTATAACAATTTTAGCATCAACTGTTTTTTTAAGTACTTTTAAATCAATTTTATTTCTTCTCTGTTTTATTTATACTTTGTTCCTTCTTTCCATCTTGCTTTCTCATGTACTTTAAGAACTTTACACTAGAATGAAAGTAGTTTTAAAATAAAAGTTGTTTTGGTTATTTGTATGTGGGCAGAGGCACTAAATCACCTTGTCGGGGACGAGCAGGAAACACTGGTGAATTATGGATGAGAACAGAAGTTGCACAGGATTGCACAGAAACTTCTTCCATTTCCAACTAAACCTAAGGCTGTGTCCCAAATGCTAGAGTCTGGTACACACACTACACTGTAACTTCCAAAAACAAAGGAGAAATTCGAGTAGAGATAATTTTATAGCTAGTGCTAACTCAATGCATGACTTTTTACATGCTAATGTATAATGTAATTAGAGTTTAATTTAATCAGTCAGAGGACAGAGAAAGAGAGCAAGAGACTTAATAGCTCCAGCTTCACACAATATTTCATTATGCTCTTGTCTGAATGATGATTGGCTCAAGCAGATATATAGGTGCTTCTCGATAAAATAGAATATCACCGAAAAGTTTATTTATTTCAGTAATTCAATTCAAAAAGTAAAACTCATATATTATATAGATTCATTACACACAGACTGATATATTTCAACTGTTTATTTCTTTTCATTTTGATGATTATGACTTACAACTAATGAAAACACAAAATTCAGTATCTCAGAAAATTTTAATATTACTTGAGACGAATAATAAGTAAATAAATAAATAAATAAATAAATCACAGAACATAAATTTCATGAATGCAAAAATGTTAGAATGTCAGAAAAAAAAAAAAAAAAAAAACTCAGAATACCAAAAAGTATGAACATGTACAACATTACTGCAGCAATGCGACATAAAGGACTGGAGTGTTGCTCAGTAAATTTTGCATTTCATTTGGAAATTAAGGTCCCAGAGTCTGGAGGAAGAGAGGAGAGGCACACAAATACAAGTTGCTTGAGGTCCAGTGTGAAGTTTGCAGTCAGTGGTGGTTTGGGGAGCCATGTCATCTGCTGGTCTACTGTGTTCTATCACTTCATGCTTCCCTCTGCTGACCAGCTTTATGGAGATGCTGATTTTATTTTCTGGCAGGACTTGGCAACTGCTCACACTGCCAAAAGTACTAATAACTTAACACCCCATAAAGACTCTACAGTATAGGAAGATGTGAGACACCAGACCCAACAATGCAGAAGATCTTAAGGCCACTATCAGAACAACCTAACGCCTCAGCAGTGCCACAGACTGATCGGCTCCATGACACACCATATTTTTGCAGTAATTTAAGCAAAGAGAGCCCCGACCAAGTGTTGAGTGCTGTTGTTCAAACTTATCAGCGGTCCAACATTTCTTTGTTAAAAAAGCAAAAATAATAATAATATATATATATATATATATTATTTTATTATTATTATTATTTTTTTATTGTTCTTAATTACTACTCAGTAGTATTGAGTAATATTCTGAGAAACTGAATTTTGGTTTTTATTAACTGTAAGCCATAATCATTAAAATTTACGAAAAAATAAGCACTTGAAATATATTAGTCTGTGTGTAATGAAATTATATGTTTCACTTTTTGAGTTGAATTACTGAAATGAATCAACTTTTTGATTCTAATTTATTGAGAAGCACCTGTAAATCATTAGTCCATCTAATGAAAGAAACAGTAAATATTTTTTAAGTGTTCAGAACTGAGGAAAGGGGTGTTAAAAACAAACAAGAAACAATGGACTATAGAAGAAATGTGAAAAAGAAAGAAAGAAAGAAGGAAAGAAAGAAAGAAAGAAAGAAAGAAAGAAAGCTAAAACAATAAAGAAAAAGATAAAAATAAAACCAAAAAGTAAATAAAATGCTTGTAAGAATAAATGCATAAAGGAAAGAAGACAAAAAAATGTAAAATAAAATTGGACAAAAATTAAAAGGAAACGAAGGAAGAAGGAAAGCTGAGAAATATGCAATAAAAAGTTATGTTAAGGAAAAAAAAGGGAAAGAAAGAAAGAAAGAAAGAAAGAAAGAAAGAAAGAAAGAAAGAAAGAAAGAAAGAAAGAGAAAATTTTAGTAAATGTAAAATAAGATATGAAAAAGGAATGGCAGGAAGGAAGGAAAGAAAGAAAGAAATAAAAGAACAGGAAGCAATGATATACTGTAGCGGTGTGGGGTTCAGGCAGTGGAGAATGAAAGTGTATAATAAATTATGAGATCTGTTGAACAGGAAGTTGTCTGCTGTTCTGCTTCAGGAGCCTGGGGTATCTGTGTATATGTTTAAGAGGAAAAATGAAGAAATTTATTCAGCATTCGACTTTATGGAGTGGCCACTTCCTGAATTTCAACTGATGTGTTTGATGCGAAGAATGATACTGCGATCAGACCGATGAATAATTCACCAGCGAGTAGAAGGAGAAATGATTGTGTAAAAGTGATGCAGCCACATTTACCACTAAGCCCTTGGAACAAATCATACATTTACAACATCATTACCCTGCATATAGCAGCACAGGACTATAGTGCACACTATGTGATTTAAGACACAACCTAACCTGGAAATAATTCATACCTGATGGTGATATACAAATTATTTGTTTAACGCAAATGACTCAGTGAAATAATTCAGAATCGAGAATGTGAGAATGTCCTTAAACCTTCCTTTAGGCATTTGGCAGACACACAATTACATACATTTTGATCTGCATTGGAGTGAGAAGTTAATAAAAGACCACATTCATCACAATGTCCAGTCATCACATCATCCAGCAAGATGAACAATCCTGCAGGGATTCATGGGCTTTGTGTACTATATGTCCTCTGTGTATGGAATTTTGGAATTATGGAACCTCTCATTATGGAATGCCATACCATTACGGAATCTCTCAGCTTCCTGACTGGGGTAAGGCCCTCAGCAAGGTTTAAGTGGACAAAGGAAGAACGTCAGGCCTTTTTATTCATAAAAGTAGAGTTTGACATTGGAGGTTGACATTTTGGACCAAGAAATTGGTGTTGTCATGTCACAGCATGCAGAGCTCAATCAGAATTGGTCTTGATAATGAATACCTCTATCCATCGTCTTACTCCATCAGAAACACTCCAAACACCAGGCCATAAAACTAGATTTACAGGATTGGAGGCACTCATTGAAAAATTTGTATTCTAGACAGAATATAAATCCTGGCATGTATTCAGTAGGCCAAGCACCTAAACTTTCGCCAGGTCAGTTGGTCCTTATGCTTGTTTGATTTTGGTTTATCATTTATGCACTTAAGCATAAATTGTGCATTGTGGCTTCTTCGTGCTGGGGTCTCCCATTTTTGAGGCAACCAGGGTCCTTGTTATTCATGGAGGTCTTACAGTACGTCAACACTTCTGTTGGCACATCAGAATGGACAAAGATGTCCAGGAATAAATTGTGCCCCCCAGGCCATGACTAATTGTATTTATTGTTGATCATTTCTCAAAGACCTGTAAGTTGTACTGTTGCATAGACTCCCTTCGGTGAACATCCCAACTTTTACAAAGCACTTTGCCTTGGTGCAAGGAATGTTGCTATGTTATATAGGGCCTTAGAATCCTTAGAAGGATTGATCCAGTGGAACACCACTAGAGCTTCCTTGCACCATAAGTATAATCACACCTGACATTCATTCACCTCATATTAATAATGGCATCTCAACTTTTACCTTGTGATATATCCTGGATGCATGACACTATCGGGGTAGCGCTCATTACCAATTGGACTGGAAGGGTTATGGTCCATGTTTGGCTTCCAGAGCTAAGGCAGCACAGTTAGCATCTAAAACGGCATTTACGACAAGCCCAATGCTGGTTGCTAAGCAATGACCCAAAGCTGGTAATCAGTACAGATGCATGACACCTGATCACACATTCTTATAAGATTTGCTGTGCTCTGTGTGTTAGCACTAATCCGGTGCAACACATCAGAGAAGCTACAGTACATGCAATGCTGGGGTTTAGTTTATGACCGGAAAGTTTTTTTAAGAGAAAGCTTTGTTATGTGTTGAAAAAATCTCTGGGTCAATGACTACACATTAAGGGAAAGCTTTATTTCCCTTATTTATTTGATTTGACACTTTTGTTTAAGTAATACTCTTTGTCATTGGTCTTTTGGCTGACCAATGGGTTGCCACAGCGGAGCCGCACACAACTTGGCAAAGGTTTTACAATGGTGCTGGTCCTAAGGCTGGAAAAATTGGGAGGGTTGCGTTAGGCTTTTTTTTTTTTTTTCATTTTATCCAGCCTTAGGATCAGCACTGCATCCAGTGGCTTGGGATTGGACAATGGGTTGGAATTGAACCTGAGCCTTCTGCATGGCAGCCGAGAAACTTACATCTGAGCCACCGATTTCCCCTTCTAGTTAAAAAAAAAAGAAGAAAAGAATGAAAGGACAATCAAGATTGAGGAAAAGAAAGAAAGAAAGAAAGAAAGAAAGAAAGAAGGAAAGAAGGAAAGAAAGAAAGAGCAAGCGGGCTTCAGAGATGAATTACTTAAGGGACAGTGTGGAACAAACTGCAGCCTCTAGTCGACCTTAAAGATTTATTGATGGACGTGGTTTGATTATCTTAAAATGGTTGGATTTCTAAATTTAGCTCTGGATGTGAGTTGATGGGAATAACACAAACATCTTTATGTGGCTGAGCGAAGTGTGAGTTTCTTACGACAGTTGTCTCTGCCCAGCTCAGGCTGAGGAACTGAAGTGTGGAGAGGTTTTCACCGCTTGTACATTATCTGTGCATTATTTATGTCCTTTTGTACACAAGTGCAAGCGGTTGTGCTCTAAAATCCAGAGCTGGAATGCACTTAGTGTTCACTGTGTGAGGTGTAGGGCACAAGCAGTAATGTCCATCATTACCTTCTCACATCCCCTGACTTTTGAAACGGAGCAATTTGCCGCTAAAATAGCCTTCACATCCAGACCTAAGTGAAGCATGTGCTAGCTATGCCATTTATAAAGCAGGGTTGAAATGACACGATGATGATGATGATGATGATGATGATGATGATAGGTTCATTTCCTCAGCTGAACATCTTCCTCTTTTCTGTTGCAGGTGGACGAAAGTGCAGCTCGAGGGCGCACTGACACGAACGATTTGAGCTGTCGGTTTTAAGGCACATCTCTTTATCTGAAAGAAAGAAAAGGTTAAAATTATTCCTGATATTTCATGACAAATTTTAAGAAAGTAAGTTTGGTTTAACAGCATTTAGTCTGAGAAGCAACACGTCAGACTTCTTAAAGAAATAATTCGGCAGCCTCCACATCAACGACTAGAGTTGGAACAAGATCTGAAAATCATAGTTTCTAAAAATATTTTATGTGTTGTAGGGTGGAGGAATGGTACGGGGGATTAACAAAAGAAAAAAAGTGAATGAAAGAACTGAGAGCCAAAAAATGGAAGATAAATGGACGAAATAAAAAAAAATATATATAAAAAAATAAGGTAAGAAAGAGCCAACAATGGAATAATATATGGAAGAATGAATAAATATTTGTAAATTAAGAAAGAAAGAAAGAAAAGAACATGAGAACTAAGACCCAAAAATGGAAGATGAATGTAAGAAAGAATAAAAACTTTGTAAATAACTAGGGAAAGAAAGAGAGAGAGAGAGAGAGAGAGAACAACAAGGAACAATAAATTGAAAAAAATGAATAAATATTTGTAAATAATTAAGGATAGAAAGAAAGAGACAGAACGAAAGAACTAAGAGCCAAAAAAATGAAAGATAAATGTTACAAAGACGGTATGTAAACAACTATGTAAAGAAGGAAAGTTTAGAATAATTAATATTCATCATGATTCTAATTCTGAGGTAAAAAAGACAAAAAAGCTATTTATGGTCATGGACAATATAAATCAATGAACTGCAAAGTGATATTTATTATATATAAAAGGTTGCAGTTTTTAGGTAATACTAGCTATTAGAGCTATTAGCATTTAGCCATGTTTAGCCATAGCGTGTCTCTTTAGAAATTATTGCTAGCTACTGTAGTTTTTTTTTTTGTTTGATAAAAATCAAAATTGTATATATATATATATATATATATATATATATATATATATATATATATATATATATATATATATATATTTTTTTTTTTTTTTTTTTTTTTTTTTTTTTTAACAAGCACCATAGTCTTGGTTTTATTCCCTAAATGTAATAATGTTTGAATTATGGAAAGTTTTCCATGAAACATCTTTACGTAGCTTCCCAAAAGTTTAACCAGTAAATTAGCATTTACATAAACATAAAATTTAGCACCTTTGTTTTATATATACAGTGCCCTCCATAATTATTGGCACCCCTGGTTAACATGTGTTAAAAGCCTTAAAATAAATTCAGTTTTTATTACAGAAGCATATTGTCACACTAAAAATTGTAGAAAAATATAACGTGAATATAAAGTGAATTTTAAGGGGAAATAAAAATCCTTGACTAACAAATAATTATTTTTCATAAAATAACCTGTTCCGCAATTATTGGCACCCCTAACAATTCCTAGAAAATAAATGTAATTGAAGTATTTCGGTCATTTCTATAGTAGTTTACAAAGTTGATCAGAGTATTTAGGAACATTTAATTAGTAATTTATCACTTCCTGCTTCCCTGGGGTATAAATATGACGTGACACAGAGGCCATTTCTCTTATCCACTCTTCAACATGGGAAAGACAAAGGAACACACCATTCAAGTAAGGCAGATGTGTGGCGACCTTCACAAGTCAGGCAATGGGTACAAGAAAATAGCCACCCGCCTGCACCTGCCCATATCTACTGTGAGAGGAATCATTAAGAAGTTTAAAAAAAACTGGAACAGTAGTAAACAAGCCTGGACGAGGACGCCAGTTTATTTTGCCTCCATGCACAGTGAGGAGGATGGAAAGAGAAATAAAAAATTCTCCAACGCTCACTTCTAAAGAATTGCAACAAGTGATAGCATCTTGGGGACACAAAGTCTCCAAAACAACCATCAGACTCTATCTACATGCCAACAAGCTCTTTGAGAGGCCTGCAAGGAAAAACGTTTTCTCAGTCACAATCATAAACGCAAACATTTGGAGATTGCTAAGCGGTACTGGGGCATCAACTGGGACCGTGTTCTTTGGTCAGATGAGACCAAGATAGAGCTTTTTGGCAACAAACACTCTAAGTGGGTATGAAAAGATGAGTATGCAGAAAAGCACCTCATACCCATTGTGAAGTTTGGGGGAGGATTGGTGATGCTGTGGGGCTGTTTCTCTTCCAGAGGCCCTGGGAACCTTGTTAGGGTGCATGGCATCATGAATGCTTTGAAATACCAGGAAATTTTAAAGCAAAATCTGGTGGCCTCTGCCTGAAAGCTGAAGATGGGTCGTCACTGGGTCTTTCAGCAAGATAATGAACCAAAACATGTGGCCAAATCTAAACAGAAATGGTTCACCACACACAGAATCAAGCTCCTCCCATGGCCATCGCAGTCCCCAGACCTCAACCCCATAGAAAATCTGTGGAGTGAGCTGAAGAGGAG
>JAAGKR010001879.1:6281-35011 GCA_011419295.1 Clarias macrocephalus
GTCCAAAGACATGCAGATTATGCTAATAGCTCCCAAATTGCCCGTAGTGTGTGAATGTGCGTGTACCCTGCGATGGATTGGCACACTGTCCAGGGTGTACTCCTGGGATAGGCTCCAGGCCCCTTTTGACTGACTGACTGACTGACTGACTGACTGACTGACTGACTGACTGACTGACTGACTGACTGACTGACTGACCGACTTGACTTGACTGACCCACTGACTGACTGGACTTGACTGACTGGACTTGACTGACTGGACTTGACTGACTGGACTTGACTGACTGGACTTGACTGACCGACTTGACTCGACTGACTGACTGACCGACTTGACTCGACTGACTGACTGACCGACTTGACTCGACTGAATGACTGACCGACTTGACTCGACTGAATGACTGACCGACTTGACTCGACTGACTGACTGACCGACTTGACTCGACTGACCGACTTGACTCGACTGACCGACTTGACTCGACTGACCTATTCGACTTGACTCGACTGACCGATTCGACTGACCGACTTGACTCGACTGACTGACCGACTTGACTTACCAACTTGACTGACTGACTGACCGACTGACTGACCGACTTGACTGACTGAAAGAACATCTAAACTAAATCTTCACCTCAGCACTTAGTCTTATCTATACTTACTATAAAACCCTCAACCTTTTCCAGGATGCAAACATCTTTTGTGAGCTAACTGGTTGTTCATGAATATCATATTTCTCGTACAAGTACACCTCTGAATGATTTATGAATAAACTCCTTCATCTTTAGCTTGATAAATGAGGCCCGTAGTTCAGAAATGGATATAGCCTTCATTTTTCACAGGCTTTTAGGGTTGGAGAGACATTCTGACATCTCACTATTATGTATATTTAAATGAACACTTTATCATCATTTTCTCATAAACGCTAAACCGCTTTTCTATAGAGTCTATTGTGTAATCATAAATCTCAGGCTTTCAGTAAGAAAATTAGTGAAGCCAGATGTAATAGAGAGTAGATTTAGGCCACTGGCTATTTTTCTCAGTACACTATTAGCTAGTGAATTGCTTTTAAAGCACTGAAAATGAGGGCGGTGGGTAATTTTTGGACACGGCTTGTAGTTGTTGAGTGTCTGTAAGAAATCTGCGGGATTCGTTTCGGGGAAAAAATGGGAAACATATTAGCAAGTGGCAGGTTGTATGGTCATGCATCACTGCTTGTGTGTACAGCGGATTTTCATTTACTCGCTGTTGTTTTGCACGGCAGCGCAAAACCGACAGCTTCTTCTGAGTTAAGGCTTTTTACGCTTTTTGGTTTCACTCTAAGGGAAGCAGATGTCCTCCTGTTCATCGCTTCTTATGTCCCATTTTCTCGCCCATCTGGCGTATGAGAAATTCCTACAACTGTTCGAAGACCAGATAACTAAGGATTAAGTCTGGAACCCCGAGCACACTGTTCCAGTCGTATCCTCCTTAACGTTTCTCTGGCTCTATTGTAACTTCGATGTCTCTATTCTAGTGTAGTCATGTGACAGCGATCGACCCAGTGAATAAGATTAGCCTGAGAGAACAACTCGCTGCCCGAGGCACCGGAGGCAGTGAAGGAGTACAAAGGGATTAGTGGAAGTTCTGCTTAGCGATGCAATTCCACCGCTAAGTCCATTAAGTGAATTTAGTTCAGTGGGTCATACAGCGGACTTGGTTCACATCTTTTAAACAACTACGGTGTTATTAGCAGTGATAGTTTTTCATGCACGTCTTCGTATTTCGCGCACACATTCGTGGAAAAAAAAACAAACACATTTTCATTTATCCTCGGCGACGCATTCCTACAAGAAGTAAAGTACAGTATCGCAAAGTAACCAGGTCTCTCATTTTCTGACGTCAGTGTGGTTTTAGGCTGATGAAACCGGTATTTTTGACCGGTCACTCTCGCAATCTCTAGCCAATGAAATCGCTCTGGACAAAGGAGGATTCGTTTTTTTTTTTTATTCAGCACAACCAAAAAAAAACACCAAAAAAAAAAAAACGAAACCTGACACACATCAGCAATTAAAGTGATAAAGTGATGTAAATAATAATTCTTTGGATAAATAAAACTGTCCTTGCTAACCATTCGTTCATACGCTTTGTATGCTGATGCATATTTCTTGCAAAATTTCAATTCTTAGGGCAAAAATATGTGCACAAGTGTGTACACTTTCTGTGTATGTGTGCATTTCCAACATTATAATATACAGCTACTGTATCAATACTTCCATTATAACATTCTTGGGACCCGTGGTGCTATGTCTTCACTAACTCGTGCACAAAATGCAAAAAAATTAATAAAAAAACAACTAAAACAATGTAAACTCTCTTCACTTGGCTTTCTCAGTTTCAGTCCCTCACACTACTGAACGTCGTCCAGTATAGGACAGGTTCCTGTCATCCTGGTAACGGGAACAGTTGCCAAGACAAGGATAAGAACCAGGAAAAGACAATGGTAGCTGTAATAACTTGAATTTTTCATTTATCTATGACGTGTCGAGGTATCAAAAGAACAAAACACTTTGAGACATGTAATGTAGCTGTTGGAAAATGATTAATTCCGGAGTCGTAATTGCAATTGCACTTCATGCAAGCCCACCTCACTATGGATTATTTACTTTTTTTATTTATTTATTTCATTTTACACTACAGTGTAGAGAGAAAGTCCAGTCAATTGTGCAGAATACAGTTATGAGAGTAAATAATCCCTTGATTTGAAACTCCGGCCTCCCAGGAACTCCTTGGAGCAAGATCAGGACTGTACAGGGGATGTAGCAATAACTCTCAGCTCCTGTTGGTGAGTGTGTGTGTGTACAGTTTCTGCAAGTCGTCGTTCCTTAATTAACGAACAGTTTCATCACGAGTCCCGGTTTGACTCGAACGCACCTCAATGTAAGTAGAGAAAATAGTGTAGAATTGTTTATTTCCTGTTGTGAGATTGTTGAACACATAATTGGTACCATATAGGATACGGAAAAGAAACTCTGAAGTTTGGATTCCAATAATAAATCAATACGGAGAACAGTGGTATAATTGGACACGAGGAGCTGGAGCTGGGTGGCGGTGCAGGTCAGGAGGTTTTTTTAATCTTGTGATTTTTCTTTATCTTGTGACCTTTTGCGTTTGTGAGGTAGTGACCTTGCAGCGCTCGTCTCCTTCCCCCCCCATGCACTCCTCTGGATTAGCGTGAGGGCAGTGCGACAGTGTGTGTGAGCGGAGAGGAAAAAACTGCCTTTACAACAGAGGTTGTTTATAGTCATCCATCGAAATAGATTTTATGATGTGCTTTTGTGAAAAATCGTCTCTAATGACGTCTTCCTTCGGTCCGAAGTGGTCTCCGTGACGCTCATGTCCAATTCTGTAAAGTCATCCTGAAAGAGTTTTACTAACCCCATGGCAGCTCTGTTCCCCTGTGGCTCCTAACATTTTCACCTAATTTTGAGACCACACGACCTTGTGGTGAACTATTCGAGTAATTTTTTTTCTGTTTGCTGGAGCAAAGTAAACGCACCCCGAAACCTCAACGTGAAGAGAAAGGAAGCCACTTTAACACGAAGTGGAACATGAGTCACAAGCAAACCTACTCAGACCACCTTTGCGGGCTGCTGAACAGGGGGTTCATGTGGAGCTCTGTTTTTTTGATACCACAATAAGGTCACCAGCTTGGGTAGCAGCGTGTCAGATGAACGCTTACAGAGCCGCCGTGCACTGCGACCTGGTCTGTAGAGCTTCAGCAGTAGTGTATTCGAATTTTAGTATATTATTAATTTGTGTAATAATTTATGGAGCATATTTTACCGTAGTTCTTTGGCATAAAGCATGAGAGTGATTTCAGCCTCAGGAATGTTTTTGGTATTCCACTTTGTTGGATTTTCACCCCTGATTCAATGATACTTCAAACTTGCTGCCTGTTTTACTATGAAGTTGCTCGAAAGCTGACATTCTCTAAAGATTTCCCGTTCCTGATTATACGGTTAAATGTAAATGTGAGTGGATATGATTTAAAATATTCAAGCTCTAATATTTACGCCTTGAAGAACTGAAGCACAGCTTCTTAGTGGTTAGCAATGTCAATGTCACCTTATACCTCCAGGCTCTGGGTTCAATTTCCATCTCGTGGTCTGAGAGTTTGCATCTTCTCCCTGTTCTTGGTGGGTTTCCTCCAGGTACTCCGGTTTCCTCCTACAGTCCAAAAACATGCATTAGGCTAATTGAGTGTGAGTGTATGTACAATGTGTGTGTGTGCTCTGCGATGGATCGTCATCCCATCAAGGGTGTGCTCCGCCGCGTGTCCCAAGTATCCTGGGATAGGCTCTAGACCCCCGTGACCCTGTATACAGAACGATGAGAATGAGATGTGTATCATATTATATAGGTTTGTTCACAAAACACCTGCAAAAAACAAGTTACATGGAATTGTTTTTATGCTTTTTAATATCTAGAAATATGCTTATTTGTATATGAAACATATATTTATTAAAAGAAATAACAGAAAAGTAAAAAAAATTTATATAGCTATAAAATGTAGAAAAAAATATTAAGATGCATATTGCGACTTTTTGCGTTAAGATAAAGATTGTGGTTTTGTGCTTAATTCATGTCAAGGGCTCCTATAATGCAAAATTCAAAAGTTTTTAGTCTCCAGTGTGCTTGTACAAACAAACATAGAAAAAAAAAATTTTCTTTCTTTTTTTTGTTCTTTTTCCATTTTTTTTTAAACAAGCCAATTGGATTTCTCCCCTAATGGGACCTCTTATTTTTGGGGAGCCCTCAGATTGTAATACAATATGCGCAGTTGATTACACTGGAAAATAATCTATTTTGGGTAGTAAAAGTAACTGCCCCATCATATAACAACAAAAATAATAAAAATAATATTTATAACCTGTTGTATACTTTTATACTATGTAACCATTACGGACATGACATAATCGTTAATGACTTGAAGTCAATTTTATTTATTTATTTATTTATTTATTTAGTTAGTTAGTTAGTTAGTTAAATAAATTTAAGTTTTAAGATTTTTAAGATTTTCTTTTCAATTTTTTTTTATTAAAAAAAAAGAGTGTACGAGTGCATGATAAACCAAAACAAATGATGTTATTAAAAAAAAAATCTTTGTCAAGAATCCCTCACTTGAGACTTCTCGAGCTACTCTTCCTGCGCTCTGCAATCTTTCCGTAGGTGTTCATGGGTCAAACCACTTTGTGTAATTGCTGACTCATTTGGAGCGCCCGGTCCTCAGAGGGGTTTCCACGTAGGCAGCAAGCATTTTTTATTAGATCTACACCCAAAGTTGCTGCCAGTGTCGGACGGAACGATACGCGCTGACGTTGGGATCAGCGGAAATGGTGAATGGAGTCAGCATTGCATTAAGAGAACCCCTGAAGAGCAGGTACAGCACAGTCTCAGCATGATGAAACTGGGAATTACAGCGTGGCGTGGGAGGGAGTGGATCTGTACGAGGCGCAAATCCAGATTGCTGATTTTTCTCTTTTATACCCAATCAAATCCCCCCCCCCCCCTCCTCAATCGCCTCCATCACCCCCGTCACCAAGGACCGCTTGTCATGTAGCTATTTAAAAAATGTCTGGTCATCATTTAATTAGCAGGTTAAAGCAGTTTCGTGGCATCGATAATTCTGGAGAAATTTACTCCGAACAGCAAAATGTATAACGCTTGACTGCGTAATATCTGTTATTTATGATGGCTTTGGCATCTCCGTCAAATTACGGAAATGTTTCCAGCCTCTGAGCGCAACCGCTCACAGGCCCGATTCTTCTCTGTATCAGCATCAGTGTTTTAAATAGGTTTGCATTTTACTCTTGTAATTAATTCACTCTTGGCGTTGATCCACTGCAGCGTCTTTACGACCGCTGTAGTCCTAAATGTTTCATATCCTAGTAGACAAATACACTCAGGCTTTAATTCATTAAGCAGCCGTTTTGCTTTCATTATTCACTTAGAAGGCACGTTCTAAAATAAATGAATACAATAAAAAATAAATTCATGCTCATTTGAGAGCAAAAACAGCTTGTCCCAGTCTGCTAATGTGATACGTTTGAACAGCTCTCTAATAGGATCACGTCGGAGTTGAGTTGTGTCAGATTGTGTTTTAAATTTCTGTTTATTTTAATTTATCGTTAAATTAAAACCAATACCAGTAACCAATACTGTCAAGCTTAAGGCTGTCTGAGTGCACAAATCTGATGTCTTTCAGAACGGATCTGACTCAATTTTGCATGTGGTCCTAGATCGGATTCATATCACGTGACTTGACACGAGAACGGTCAGTATGGATGTCCTGAGTCATAACCTGCAGTGCTAGGTGCTGGTTATAGCTGCTTTGGGTTCTGGCTTTCTCTCTTCTTCTGGGCCACCCGTCCTCCAGAGCAAAACCCCAAACATGTTTCTGATAAAATCTCAATCATTGTTTGAAATAAATGACCGGTCGCAAAAGCTCATGACATGTTTTAACCCAGATGTGGTGAGAAAAAGGCGCATCGATTTGTGCATGCGTGCCGTTTCAGAGGACAGACGCATCCGCATTAGAGTGACCATAAGTCTTCTGTAATTATGTTTGTGAACCATCATGACCTGTTAATCTGATCTGATAACAACAACCAAAAAAAAAAAAATGGTGTGGAAAATATTGGTGTATATGCAATTACAGTGAAACCTTGGATTACGAGCATAATTTGTTCTGGAGGTGGGCTCACGTTCCAAAACACTCATAAACCAAATCGAATCTTCCCATAAGAAATAATTAAAATGCAAATTATTCGTTCCACAGCCCAAAAAAATAAATACATAAAACTAATTAATAGAAAATATAAAGTAAAAATAAAACAAATTAACCTACACTTTACCTTTAAAAAAAAAAAGTAAAAATAAATCCAGACAGAAAAGTGTTTCCGTTTGAGCGCTCAGGCAGCATGTATGTGTGGAATTAGCCCCTTCCCTCGCCTTGTCTTACACAGTAAAACTCCTCCTCCCTCCCCCCACCTTGCTTTTTAAGTTTCACAAGAAACACACACAACGGAAACACTTTTTTAACGGGGGGAAAAAATCTCTCTAATGACACTCGCGTGACCGCATATTAATTGCAAACTACAGTACTCACAATCCGAGGTTCCACTGTATATTGAAATTTGCCATGTGGGGCGCCATCTGTGGCTTTTTACCACACCTGGACCGGAGTCTTGGTGATGTTTAGCATAATCGTTCTCTTGTGTAAATACTTGATCCTCTGACAGCAGACTTGTCTGACAGATTGTCTTTACACTCTGTCCTGAATTCTCGAACTTTTTTTCTCTCACATCGAGGAATTTCCTTCGGACCTGTAGAGCGATCGGTTTAACCCCATACATCACAGGATGTAATGCTGCAAGTAAACTGATCACCTCACCAAGGGTCTG
This sequence comes from Clarias macrocephalus, assembly GCA_011419295.1. NCBI lineage: Eukaryota > Metazoa > Chordata > Actinopteri > Siluriformes > Clariidae > Clarias > Clarias macrocephalus. The sequence continues at coordinate 13,720 of JAAGKR010001879.1, forward strand.
GCTCTCCCACCCCAAAAACTTGTTACCAGCCTAAGAGAATGTTGTACCACATGTGGAGGGAAAGAAAACACTTAAGAGCCGAGCTCTGAGTGCACAAACAGCAGCGTCAGCTAAACTAGCAGTTAGCTTGAAAGCATCTATCACAGCGTAAAAGCATTCCGACCGGGTCGTCTGGCCAGCAGGGCCGCGGGAGGACAGAGTGTAATGAGATGGAGAGTCAGCCAAAGACTCAGTAGTTAAGGAGAATTAAACAAGAGTGCTGCTTTAAGCTCATTTATTATGCAGGATTTGAGAATTAAAAAAAAAAAAAAAAACATTTCAAGCATTTAAAGGTAATTCATTCTCTTCTTTTTTAAAAAAAGAATTATTAGTTATTGGGATATTTTGCCTTTGATTCTGATCGACTTGTGTCTTTGAGAAGGATGTTTTGATACCGATATATCATGCATTTTCAATAGCAATGGGGGAAAATATTGGATTGAGTTATATATCGCTATTCTTTTGTGTGCTCCAAAATCTGTTTATGAAGTATTATTTTTATATTTATAACAGTGATGCACTAACTTTTACATTTTCTGGATCTAATACACAGTGGCTTAGTGGTTAGCCCTGTCGCCTTGCACCTCGAGGTCCCGGGTTCGATTCCCATCTCAGGTCTGTGTGCGTGGAGGTTACATGTTTCCCCCGGGTTCTCCGGTTTCCTCCCACAGTCCAAAGACATTATGCTAATTTGCGTTTTTCAAATTGCCCCGTGCATATAAGCGTGAGTGTTGACTGGAGGGAACAAATACGGTTGTCCACATTGGTCTCCACGGTCCATAGTTGGATTAAAGAGGTTCCTGGATGGATGGATGGATGGATGGATCTATTATGGCAGCCTTGGGAATCTCTACAGATGTAAATAGATCTTCCCTAAAGCCACGTCCATGACTCAGGAGTCAGATGTCTCTAATAGATTCTCACGTTAGTAAGCCTCACCTGAGGCACGAGAGCGAACAAAGCTCTGATCATTTCAGACGGGAGTTTGTTTCGCCCCCAAGCAGGTGTGACTTTGAGGCTAATGAGCTTCACAGTGGGCACCGGGGCCTCACGGTCCAAAGAGCTGCAGTGATCCGTCAGACAAAGACAGCAGAGTAGCTGACACAGGAAAGAGACAGAGAGTGAGTGAGAGAGAAAGAAAGAGATACCGCTGACTGACTTTCAGACATAATGGCGTTTTTGTGTACTGGAAGTTAACTAACGCAGAAAAAAATTCTCCCTTGTGGGATTTTCTTTAACATTCCCTTTGTATTTATGATTAAGTGTCGTCCAGCCTAGAGGCCGTCCGGACAACTGATCCTTGGCCCTCTTAATAACGTTGGCGTTGCAGTTCAGGTCTGGTGTTCAAGCTATCCTAAGCTCCTGTCACTTTACTTCCTGTTTCACATTTCATGAAACGGAGAACAGCTTCTTCATATGCAGGCATTTCTGCACACGGACGAACCATGCATGCGAAAATGCTGCGTGTTGGAAGCGAAGGAAGATAAAATGCATGCATGACAATATTCACATCTGGACATTTCATCCAGAGTTTCACTTGTAGAATTCACTTTCACAGAAGGCAAGCCAATAATCTGTGTGGTTTGTGTTACTCGGTATCAAACAGGATTAAATACACATTTTCACAAATATATTTTGTTTGCTTTAAAGCTTAATGCAAAAAGAAACTGCTGACAAAGTGGGGTCTGTGTGCATGATGCATGATGTCCGTACCAGTGTTGCACTGTAATGCTGACATAAAAAAAAAAGGTACTATATCAGCATTTTGAAATGGTCAGTATTTTTATTGATCTGGCTATAGGACTCTGTCTCTTTAAATACAACCCTGGCATTATTCACCCTTGTCCAACAGTTCGCTATCGGGTTTAGATCAGATGATCCAGACCATGGCTTCAGAAGTTAACTACCATTATACTGTACAACAGTTAGTTCCAACCGAGCAATCTGATTGGACGAGAGGCATTCCATGAGACGATATGCATCACTCCAGGTGTCCTAATAACCAGCGCTTTCAGCAAGAAAACACATCTGATAAGGTTGTCACCTTAAAAAAACTAAATAAATAAAAAATAAAACAGTCATACAGAATCACATCCAAACTATCCGTGTTCTTTTATCTACGACTACAAAGCAAACTATCACAAGTTTGTGTGTCATGATGTGTGTGACAATGGATGAAACACCCGAGAGCACAAGTTTTCCATTTAACGCTATCTGGGATTTACCCCCGGAAGTTAACAGTATTAACTCATGTATGCACAACTTTTGTTAAGGTTCCGCTGCAGCATGTCATGTTTTTTTATTTATTTATTTATTTTTAAATCATTTATTTACTGGTCAAATCATCGATTTACTGGTGTGCTTCTGATCGTTGTCCAGTTGCATGACCCATTTTCAACCAAATTTTAGTTGTCAGACAGATGACATCGTATTAGACCAGACGAACAGGTCTGTGCTGCATCAGGTCATGCTGTGGGAAAGGTATAAGGCTGGAAGAAGACACTGCTGTGTCAGCAACAGAACAGAACAATACAGTTGTTCCCCCGTTTCACGCACACACACCCCTGCCTCTCAGGAAGGTCACATAGTTGAACTGATCTGCAAACAGACCTTCCTGACTGAGCTTGCTGCAACATACCAGCATATATTGTTTACAATAGCACGCATTTATCTGTGTATGAGAGGTGTTCAAGTCAAACTGGGATTTTTGACCGTTATAAAATTATTTATTGCCTTGTATTTTGTCATCATAGATTAAGGCGTTCGGGTGCTGTGTATGATTTTGCAACTCTGTGTTATACTGCCTGTGCTTCAGGCGAAATCCAGGGCAGAAAGAAAGATGGCCTGAAATGAAAAAACCACAATGTAGATTTTGGAGTCTCCAAGGACACTAAAGGAGTTTATTGGTATTCTTCGGAGTCCTTCGGTGAAATTAATTACCCGTAGAAACGTGCACTGTATCCCTTAAACAAAAGAAAAAAAATCATCAACGTCATATAATTATTTTGGTGGAGCCTGGTTATTATGCATGAAAAGTGCTTTCACTGTCCTCTACGGACGCCTGGCTAACCGCGGCTTGTGTCATTACCCGGTCTCTCATGGTGTCATTGGGAGAGTAATGTTCCCCTGAGTATAAATCATGTATCCAAGCAGCAGTGGGTTTTTTTTTTTTTTTTTTTTTTTTGCATTGCACGAGACATCCAGGGTGACCGTGTGCTTACGCTTTCGTTTGTAAGATTTATGCATAAAAAAAGTTATATTTCACATGTCATCATCTTGTATGTTCGCAATTGCATTAAAAAATTTTTTTTAGTAACCACCAAGGTCCTAGGAAAACTGTGTACACTGTGTGGATGGACTGGTAAACCATTACGCGGGACCATGCCCACTTATTTACAAACTCGTTCACACCTAGGGGGCAATTTATCACTGGTAGTCGAGCTACCGGCATGTTTTTATGAGGTGGGAGGAATCCTGAGAACATGGAGGAACGTGGGAAACTCTGCACAGACGTAACCCGAGCTTGAACCCTGGAGCTTTTCTACACCCTCTCTTTGTAAACGTGTTCTTTGCTCTGAGCAGCACTTGTCTGTTATCTATTTCAAAATTTCTTGGGCTTTGTCCCTTTTATCCCAGGCGTCGCCACAACGGATCATTTTATCCTCAAGATCTGATTTTACGCCGGATGCCCTTCCTGTCACGACCCTCCCATTTTCTAACCAGGCTTGGGACTGGCACTCGATGCAGTGGCTGAGTTGTACGGTGAGGTTAAGGGTCTTGCCCAAACCCCACCAGTGGTGACCCAGAGGTGGTGGGTCTCAAACCCAGAGCCTAAACCGCCTGAGCCACCGCTGGCCAAAGGGGGTAACATGCATTCTACCTTTAAATTGATCCAAAATATGGCCAAATGAGACGTTCATTACATCATAATATGGTTTAAGCAGTTATCATATATAAGGCAGGACTGACACTGTGTGATCCTGTGGATAAAATCACACTCTCTCTCATGCTCCTTCCAAAATGAAGCTTCTAATCCTCTTCCCTTCACCGTTTGGAATTTTCGTTCCCCTCATAGTCATAACTTGCGCTGCACATTTCATTAATTCCTGCTCTATAAAACAATGTCTTTGCAACACCCGACCTTAGTCTATTAATTTTCCCCGTCCCTCGTCAAGTGAGAAGGTCTTTTCCTATTAAGGAACTGGATAAGATAGATGCTCATTCGGGATTCACAGCATGAGCCCCAGTGAGGATGGTGGTTGATTATGACGATCCAATGTTGCATAGCCAGCATACTTCTCACTCCGGCGCCTCGGCCGCCCTTCCTGAGCGTGTGTACATTAGCCCTGGCTTTGGAGCTTGGCCAAATAGCGGGACACTTTGAAGAACCTTCAGCACTACGAGTTTTTTTTGTTTTGTTTTGTTGTTTTTTTTGGTTTATCCAGGCAGAAATGTGTTATTGTGATAAACTTGGGCAGGAATGGAGCACGGCGTGGCACGCCTTATTGGAAAAACAATCAGCGACAGGGTGATGATGTGGCAGAATTCGTACTGACTTTCTGTACAAAGTGCTGATGCAGGCGACTTCAAGAAACTTTAAACAAACATCCCCGGAGAGAAAACTTCACTGTAAAAGTTTTGCTTTGTTAATGGGGTCGTATACTTCTTTTTAACAAGTTTAATATACTTTAAGTCTCGAATCATGCATTCCGGCATTTTCCTAGCCAATCAGAATTCAGGAAATGGGACTTCTCTTAAAACCGTCAAGAAGGAGGAGGGGTTACGCAAGGTTTTTTTTTCTTTTCTTGCCTAGATAACGGCAGGTGATTTGAGCAGCACGTTTCATAGAGATGGGAAGAAAAATCATTCCAATTTATTTGATTTATTTTTAAAGATTACTTAATTTATACATGTTTGCATTTGAGGTGATAAAATGTTGCTCTAGTTTTACTGTTCACACATCGTCAGGCAGCACAAGTGTGGTGGGAGCAAATTATTTGCCAAGTTTGTTTAGAATTGTAACAAAATTTTATAATAAAGAAAAACGTAATTATTAAAATATATATATTAATTCATTAAAAAAATCGTGATACTAACAGACACTAATTCCAATACAAATCAAATCGACACCTGTAGGTATCTGACATGGTATCGGGTGGTCCTTGGGGCGGGGGGAACCCAGTGTGGGAAAAGATTGAGTGAATGTTTGTTTTTCCTCATATTTTTCTGTATGCACGCACACCATATAGACTGAGGGGGAATGTCGAAAAAAATTTAGCATTATTGCATTTAAATCTCTATGAAGTAAATGAGCTGTTACTTGAGAAACGATAATATTTCAATAAAACTGTGTTAACATAAACCTATCATTAGATTTCCTTGCAGAACTACAGTTAGAGCTGCTGTTAGGGAAAATAATTTAACACCTTCTGCCTCAGTCAGATTTGAGAATTTAAGGACAAAGTGGTATAATGATAAGGTGCAAAAGTGGTGCGTATAATCCGCATAGACCTTTTATTAGCAGTGTGGGTCTGCGACAGTGCTGGAAACTGGCATCTTTTATTCTGCACTTGAGATAAACTATCTAATTTGTCTTTCCTCTTTTGTACGATGGCTCAATGTGACTTCCCAAAAATATGTTTTTGGGAAGGGCACAAAAGCTCTGTACTGCCTCGCTTAATGAATGAAGTAGCTCATTCATTCGGTTGTTTTTCCTGCTCATTTTATAGCATCCACGGTCCTTTTATTCTGTATACTGCCCTAATTTCACAGCACTATAATAAAAACATCTGTTCATCATGTAATCGACTCTTCAATTAAACTCGCTCTTATGCTTTCACGCCAGCTGTCTTCAACTACAGAGTCAATATGGATATATCAATTAAGCATGTCAATGCCAATTTGTGCTTAAAATACTCATCTCATCTAATTATTCAATAAATTAGATTAGCGTTTAAACAGTACTGAAATGAGCAGCGGGTGTGGGTCTGTATAGGGTACATATGAATGTAGAAGTATGTTTTCCCGAGGTGTTGAGTAAGTAACAACGGTGTACTTTATATACTTCATTTTATTAGTGGATACTTCTTACTTTTACTTCACTACATCATACAAGAAATATCCGTACTTTTACTTCACTGCATTCTGCATGGCTTTGCGTTACATAACCACAGTGTTTCAGTGTGTACCATTTGAATCAGTAATATCGCCACCTGCTGGCTATTATTTGCAATTGTGTGATTTGCCGCCTTGTTGTGAAATGCGTAGTCATGTAGCAGATATATGAAATCAGAAGCGGAGATGCTGGATCGCATCTGGACGGATGGTCGACGTTTACTTGAGCAATATTATACCCAAGATATCTCAACTTTTACTCACGTTTACTCATGTACGTTTACTGGCGTACGTTGTTTACAACTGGTGCTCAAGTGAGCACAGCATTGTTTTTTTTTTTTTTTCTTTTTAAATTGAGATTTTGACCCAAGCATGTGAGTTAGTCAGTCTGATAAGCACGGCAGATAAAAGCATTTATGCTTAGCCTGTATATTTGAAAATGCACAGTATGTTCCCCTCTTTACATTTTTAATCAGCCACCAGATAAACCGATCTGGCTTGCCTGTCGTCAAAACAGACTTTTCTTTTTCATGAACAGCCTAGAGTGAATTAAAAGCTAGTGAAACTTTTTTACAAAGGAAGCAACGTTTGTTAATTTGCCGATCCTGCACCAGCAGCACAGTGCACAAAGGTTTTTGCGCCTGTTTCATCAAAAATCTGACCGGGCCACAGTTTCAACTTTCTGGACTTTGAAGTGCAACAGGGGAGTGAACGAGCTCCAACAGGCCGAGCAGCGGCCTGTAGCATATGATCTCATGAAATGAAGCTGGCACGTGCGAGTGTGGGAATTCTACCGTACCTGCTGTCTGGTCTGGTGTTCGGATCCGCCCGGACTTTTAAGAGACAGGGCTGTAATCACGCCTCCCTGTAAATTAAATACCATTTAAATGCCTCAGTTCAGAGAGAAAGTTATGAGTAGGAGATATCATGATACACATTCACATTCCTCATTCTGCCTTGCCCTCTTAATTAAATACTGTAAGGTCCAGAATTATAGGATTGAAAATAATTCATACGTCATGGCATGATTCTTATCAATGGCCCCAAAATGGGCATTTTTCAGCTTTATACTGTCTCGCTGATTGTTCATGAGAACGACTGCAGTGGGCTCTGAGCCACCTCGGCCCGGGATCAGCATTCATGGATATACAGCACCATTCAAATGTGTTACTGCAGCTAAGAGTCTCATCACTGTACTGTCCGTAGAGATCATTGTAAATGTCCATCATTTTTACTCCTTCATTCATGGGGAAATTTCATGGCTAGTCCTGGTTCGACTTGAACGCCTCTCGTGTATACAGATACTTAATGCATTAAATGCTTGAGTAATATTTATGACTCCCAGTAAAGTAAAATAAAGGTAACAGATGGGTCTGTAAGTGTTATGCAAATATAACATTTGCATACCGAAAAATATGTTACTGTCGGGGAAAAATGGGCTAATTCAATGCGGATCACCTCAGTGAGCATATGGAACAGCAGAGAGATCAATCTTTATAAGTGAGAAGGATGCACTGTTTGTATAATCAACAGGGAGCCTGCAGAGGTGAAAACTCATATTTATCTTAAATTTTAAAGCCAATTGTACGTCCACATTCTGTATAAAATGAACATGCTTGAACACAGGATAAAAGTATTGTACCTTATTAAATGAAAAAACAGTTGTTCTGTCTTGTAGCTTAATAGAAAGACATGGGCTTCATGATTTAATGATTTTTATATGCCGTTTATTTCCGCTTGCACACGCGTATGTGACTGACCTGCGTGTTCGTGCTGGGCCACTGAACACCTTTACCGCCCGTGTTGTTCCGCTGATGGATCGCAGGATCTTTAACTGATTCAGCATTGACCCGGTTGAACTGCTGCGAGTGAGCTTGATGTTGCGTAACTGATGATGGACACCACGACATTATCACTGTATCTGCTTCAAAAAATGGCCAGAGGTTATGATTTATCTTTGACAGCGTTGTTTTTGTATAGATTTTTTTTCCCATGATGCAGCTTAATATGATGCAGATATTAGAAATGTAGGTGTAGGTCCATGATCCCTGATTGTCAAGACAGAGTAGATAACTGTGAGGTGTAACACACTGAGATGGCATCATTTGAAGTGAACCAAACTCAAAACAGAACTTGTTCTTTTAGTGGGTGTCATCGGTTAATGGAATTATAAAAAAGAAAGACATGAAAGAGCCTTTATGTTAGCAGGCAATGCATGAGCAAATATGTAACTCGGTTATTAGCTGAAGAGAAAAGAACATTGAATGTCTTAATTAGTGAATAAAAGGGCTTAATGGTGAATGGTAATTGTGTGTTCACAGCTATCATGTATGTGATGGGCGCTCTGGGTCCCGCGGCTGGGTATCTCCTAGGAGGACTCCTCATCGGCTTTTATGTGGATCCCAAAACCGTTATTAATATCGACCAGAATGACCCTCGCTTTGTAGGCAACTGGTGAGAATCTTTTTCTTTGTATTCCCCAAGTAAAATACAGATGCAGATGTGATGACTTCTCAACCTCCCCTTTTTTTTCTTAATAGGTGGAGCGGCTTTTTGCTGTGCGCCATCGCCATGCTGCTGGTCGTTTTCCCCATGTTCGCCTTCCCCAAAAAACTACCCCCTCGGCACAAAAAGAAGAAGAAAAAGATTAGTAACGATGGCGACGCGACCAGCGAGGATGACGTCATGAAGGAGAAATCCAACAGCAAAGGTCAAACGGTGACCTCGTCCATGGGCTTTGGGAAGGACATCAAAGGTAAGTTTCTCTCTCAGGAGGATGATTTGATGACGTTCATCTATTTAGGTAAACAGGCTTTCTTTCGGTTGACATCAGAAATCTTGAGCTTTATATGCGGCGCAGTAATGTCAAGGCTTCCCCCAAACGCAGGAAGGGAGGTTCTCTGATAAAGTGCAGCCGCGCTATCTGGGAGTGAAACGGGCCGTCTGTTTTTTCCTCTAAATGAGCTCCCGGGAGGCCACCTTCACATCGCTGAAGCGCACGGCGCTGTTTTCTGCTCCTGTGTTAGCGCTTTTTTTTTTTTTCCCACATGCTGCAGCTACTTTTAAAATGGTCCCAAAGAAAGGACATAAATTGATGATCTGAGGTAAAAGATCGTAAAGATGAGCAGAGATTATATAACCAACCAATATGTCTTTTATACTATAGTTTGACTTTTGAAGATCCTTGGGAAGTGAACTGAACTTTACGAGCTCACATTAATAGATCATATACAGTAGATGTGAATATGCACACTGGGGTGAATGTGTTAGTGTGTTAATGAAGTGTAAAAAAGAAAAAAATATATATATAATATCAAGTAAGCTAATGTTGGTTTAGATAATTTTACAACTTATGGTTCTCTCAGAAATTCTGTCAGGATTAGTTAAATCTATAGCATTAGTAGTAAAAATTATAAACTTTGGTGAAATTTTACTATGGTGTGTACTATGGTAACGAAAGTGCATACCATAATATGCCATAGTAATACCATGGTTCTTTGGACATTATCAAAGGCCCTTAGTATTTAGGCTAGGTGCTATGGCACTTCCGTGGGTGCTATTGTGTTTACCACTGTACTTTTATTTTTTCCCCTATTTTCTCCCTAATTTAGTCATGCCAAATTCTTCCCCATCCCTCGCCTTGGGGGGCACCACATTAAGGCCACCACTACCTCTCGTGCCAGCCAATCGCATCTTTTCGAATTGCTTGCTCACGCACCGTTGGGGGGCGGCGTAACACTTGCAGGACAGCGCTATCCGCTCCTTCTGCTTGCGTGAGCTCACAGACGCCCCTGAATGGCTGTAGAGCGGTGATTAATGTGGGAGCACTAAGTCCCTCAGCTGCGAGAGGTTACAGGTTACAGGGCGAGCACTTTACGACTGCGCCACTCGGAAGCCCCGTGGTACTTATACCATAGTGTTTTACATGTATTGTACCATGTTAGCAATATAGTGTCAAAAATACAATAGAACTACATACCATGGTACGGGTACCATCAGATTGCCAGAATTTTACTGGATGTTTCATTTCACATTTAAAAGCCATCAAGGAATCCTGTCAGGTTAGCTTTTAAATCCTGTCAGGTTAGCTTTTAAATCCTGTCAGGTTAGCTTTTAAATCCTGTCAGGTTAGCTTTTAAATCCTGTCAGGTTAGCTTTTAAAGGCAGACAAAGAGTAATTTTATTTCCTGAAAAATTTTAGCTAGCATCAGAAATATTGTGAAAATATCTGAATTTATCTTTTAATTTTATTCATTTATCATTTATTTTACCTTATTGTAACCAGCTAGCTACTGTAGAATTAGCATCCAAAACAATCATAATATTTATAAATACAGCTTAATACGGTTCTTACATTTTTTTTCCCAGTTATCTTTATAAGGCAGATATATAGTTTTATAAACATTTCATGCAATTACTTTAAAAATCTTATCAGAATTCCTGTCAGGTTAGCTCATATTATGCACCTATCTAGCATTACAAGTAGCTAGCATATACTGTTTTATTTTTTAATCCTGTCATGTTAGCTCATAGTAGCCGGATAGCTGCTGTAGTTTAAAGAGGCAAAACAATTAAGCCCATTTATAAATACGGCTGAAAAGTTGTCTTAGAAATCTTTTCTAGTTTGTCATAGCTTATGAGCATTATAAATAAATAAATAAACAAACAAGTATGACACAATTTTACTCAAATAAAATTCATGTAAATGGACATTTGGCTAGCATTAGCAGTGAAGATTCACATCAGCTTGTAGCTTGATTATTCCAATGGCGTGGTCGTGTAGTGGTTAGCACTGTTGCCTTGCACCTCCACGGTCTGGGTTCGACCCTGGCTTAATGAGATTCCTACGGATATACGATTTCCTTGCACAGTCCAAAGGCATACATTAGGCTAATCGGTGTTCCAAAATTGGCCGTAGTGTGTGACTGAGCATGTGAGTGGGTGTATGTGTGTGGCCTTCCCTGTGCCTTGGGTAGGCTCCAGGCTTCATGCGACCCTGTATTCAGGATAAAGCGGTATAGACAGTGAGACGATGAGATGAGATTTATTAATCCCAAAGGAAAATTAAAATTTTTGCAGAAAGCTGGAGTCCGAGCACAGTGACAGCCAGGATGCAGCACTCCTGGAGCAGATAAGGCCTTGCTTAAGGGCTCAACAGCTGCAACTTGGCAGTGCTTGTGCTCGAACCCTGGACCCTTCGATCAAAAACCCACTAACCTACTGTACAGCCCTAACTGTCTGAGCCACCTTAAATAATATCTTGACAGGACAGCTATTGTGAAAGTAGAAATTTCAGTTTATTTTAATGCTTACGTCTTTCTTCTTTAATATCTAAAACAGTACATTAGCATCAAGGCTGCCCTTTTCTGAAATGCTGAAGTGAACTCATCTGCTTTGATTTGCAGCATGATGGGTTGCACCACCGTAATTATCTCTAAACACCGCCAAAACACAATTATTACCCTGCAGGTACCTGAAACTTATATTCGCACATCCGTTTAATACTGTCAGATCTGAGTTATATATTGGAGCAGGAGAAAAAAATCTCATAAAAGCGTTTTCAGTTTACGTCCGATAGCAGTCTCTACCCACTTGACTTGCACGTGCACGACTTCTTAAAGTCCTCGACAGCTAATTGTGTGGATTTATGATATACGTGTGGGCTTTTTAAAATTAATTATTAGTTAAAGCGACGCACTCCGTGTGACAGTTAGTTAGGATTTCAGGAACAAATGAAAATCCCTGCAGGTTACCATGGTAACAGGAGGAAAGCACAAACCTGCTAATTGCCAAGTGAGCTCGTCGACCACCATGGCATGCCCCTGAAAGAGTGACGAAGCAGCGCTGCTTTGTTTTAATCTTGGTTAAACTGTTATCGAGTGTTATCGAAATGAACACCACCTCAGAACATCATTAAAGCATGTTGCATTTAGTAAATTAATTGTCCTGTACTGTATATCCATAGTTTGTTTTGGCATAACATTTGTTCATAAACAGTTCATTAGAGCGCATATCTACTTCCCTCTGAAATAGTAGTGTTTCTGCTCCATGTTATGAGTGGAGTAAAGTATATGACAGATGCTAGATCATAAGACGAACAGCTGCAGTAAAAGGACTGGCATTTTGAGGAATGTGTGTGCATTCTCTCCTTGCTCATAGTATTGGTCCCATCAATGTGATATTTTTAGATAAATTTTTTTCTTTATTAGATTTGGGTCTAGAGTATTTCAATAATTTTTATTACATTCCTGCCCTGTGTGTCTGCTCTGTAATAAAATAAATGTTCACGATAATAATGCTGATGAACTAAATGTATATAAAAGTGCTGTTAAATTCTCTGCTCAGAAGGTCTTGATTAATTTTCAAAACCAGTGTAAGTTAAAGCCTGTGTTTTTTTATGTATGATGAGCGTCCAAGTCAAAGCAGGACTTGTGATAGAACTTCTCATGAATTAACTCATAAAACAGTTAAAACATAAAACGTGAAGCAGGAAGTCTGATCGTGCCTCCGGCGTACTAAGAGATCTTTCTAGCTTGTTGGTATCGAAGCACTAGTGAAACGCTGGGATAAGTGCATTAGTGCAGCTGGGGTTTATATTGAGGAGAAAAAATGGTATTTAAAATGGTGTTCAGTTATTCTGTACAACCAAAAGTCTTGCTTTGACTTGAACGCGCCTTGGATACGGTCGTTTCTATAGTACAAACTAATTGTTTATATGGTGAACCTATTATGAAAAGTGTTGCTTAGTAACAGTCAGAGGTAAAGATTAAAGTTTTCCAATGTGAAAATACATTACGCAATACAAACATTTATTTATTTATTTATGAATTACACATTAAATGTAATTATTAGAAAAACATAAAGATTAATAAGAGAAAATTGCTATTATTTAAGCAGGAACAGGGACTAAGTTTTGTGGACAAACAAATCATGAAAGAACAAAAATATACAATGTGAAGGTCTTTTATTTATAAATACAATTATTAGTCTATGCAAATTAAGGAATAACACATGGAAAACTCGTATTGCATTACAATACTTTCTTATTGATTATTTTCCTATAACTGCATGCCATGTTGTGTTGCAATCTATACTTTTAATCCAAGCTTTTAATATCTGATCGCTTTATGATTATTAGTTCATGCAAGCAAAGTACATTAATAATCAGTATTGAGTCTGCTTTACTTTCAGTGTACAGTTATTGCATAAAACTTCAATAAATCTTTCTTCATCGATTCAGAATCTTTATTACATCTCCCTTAAAAGGAGTAAAGTTCAGTTTCTTAGTCTCCTGCGCGTGTACTGAGGCATAAAGATGAAATGCGAGAGCAAGGGGACACGAGGGAACGGATACAGCTCTGTAGAACCGAATAATGAGTTTCAGCAGAATCCCTGACGCTCATGTTCCTCTCGCAGAGCTCCCCAAGGCGGCCGTGAGGATCCTGAGCAACATGACCTTCCTGTTCGTGAGTCTCTCCTACACGGCCGAGAGCGCCATCGTCACCGCTTTCATCACCTTCATCCCCAAGTTCATCGAGTCGCAGTTCGGGATCCCCGCCTCCAACGCCAGCATCTATACAGGTACTGGATTTTCAGGCTTTATGACTCTATATGTGCACTTTATTATTTTTTTTTAGTTCAGTTCTCTCCGCTTTTCCCACCTCCTTCCATCACACGCTCACGCCTCAGCAATGTCATTTACACATCAGATAATCGTGTACGCACACAGGAGCAGATGCATAGGTGTGACGCGTTTCCTTTTATGGTTCTTTCCACTCGAGCATGTGTAGGCAGAGCAGATTGCTGCTGAATCAAAAGCGATCGTTCTGTCATTACTGGATGATGGAATTGGATGAAAAACCTCTGGACTAAACCGTAGCCAGTCAATCACTTCTTTCCAAAATGGCTCAGACGCCGTTAAAAAGTGTTCTGTTCTCTTTCTCTCTCTCGTTTACCACAAAAAATAAAAAAATCCTCAAAAGCTTTATCAGACGGTGACATATGGGTATGACTTAATGAAGCAGCACAGATGCTTTCTCACTCGGACCTGGTGCGTGGCCAGGTAGCAGTGGTGAGGTCAGAGATTAATTCTGCCTCTCAGGGTCTCCTCGGCGAGAGCTGTATGTGATCCGGTGCCAAGGTCAAACACACTCCACTGTATAGAGTTTCCTGTCGATGTAAACATTTTATTTCTGCCTCCTGATTTTGTTCTGCTGTGTGTATATTTTTTTTTGTTTTTGCTGCTGGTATTAGGAACCGTGCTGTTTTGTAGACGCATTAGAAGCATCATGGTGTGCATCACAATGTGCCCGATGCTGAGCAGGTGTTCAAATGGCAGCCGCAATCATCATAGCTTGCACTACCTCCAGTGAATATGGCAACTTGTGCTATTTTTAAAAAAATATTTTTTCGCTGCTATATTTCTTATAGTCGTTAAGGGAAATCTGTGTTGTGAATGCACTTACAATGGTAAGTTAAAAATTAAAGGGGAAAAGAATAATAATGGTGTGGTTTCACAACTAGCTCCTGAAAACACACAAAAAAGCAAGTGTTTTATTTCTCCTATGCTTCCAGATATTTTTAATCTTAAAGGTCCCATATTTTATGAATATTATTTCCTCAGCAAGCTGAAATACCCCTCAGATAATGATTGTTTTCATACCTCAAACTGCCTCTGTATCTATGTATCTTATGCTCCTGCTAAGCCACGCCCTGTCCGAGAACACCAGAGCTGAGTAACATGCAGGGGGAGGGAAATCGTCTTATATGGGACACATTAGGGAGAAAATCGCAGATTAAAAACACCATGATTTTTTTTTGCTTTTCTTTTTTGTAATGCACACACACACACACACCGAGACCCATCTGAACCAAGCGGTAGCCAAGTGTGATGGTAGGGATAGCTGTATTAACATGGAAGTTGAATCTTTCAACTTGAAACTGATCTGGTTTGATGAGGAAGTGAGAGGTAGAGTAAGAAAGTTGATGAAAGAAATGTAGACTGAAAATGGTGGCACACGGTTAGAATTTAGCTTTACTGCGTATCTCAGCCTTACCATAAAGAACATAAATAATACATACATAAAGAGCAGTGTCTATGGAAGGAAAAGCAAGAATGAACATACATAATGGTGCCAGCATCCCGGGCATTAACATACCACTCTATTCTGCGTGTTATTAGGATTAACTGAGAGGTGAAAATTCATGCTTTGGTTACTATGGCTACCGTGTTTTAATCAGAGATGGTATGTTAACCTGGGGGATGACTTCCCAGATAGCTGTCTCCTAGTTTGGGAAAAGGATTATTACATTTTTATTAAATTGATATTATGGTATAGGAAATCCCAGTGTACTGCAGTGGAGGTGAAGAGTGCCTCTACAAAACGGTTTCTTGGGAATGCACGATCATAATATTGAATTCAATTGAATTTTATTTGTATAGCGCTTTTAACAAGTCATTGTCGCAAAGCAGCTTTACAGAAGCAGGAAGGAGAGAGAGAGAGAAAGAAATAACAGTTAAGTATGCTCACAATCTCATAATGTATAAGGTGAATGTATGTTTAGTGCAGAGAGTAAGCAGGGACTCTGACAAAACTAGATATGACTATAAAATATGGACTAAAAATGGAGAGTCAGAAGGAAACACAGACATGAGGGCTCCCTGGGATGTAAAGCAACCAGCATCTAAACATACCAGGTCACCATAATACTCTACGTCCATGAGTATCCCAGATCTGCTCCCTTACCCACCGCAAATCTATTCGCAAAAATCCTTAAATATGCCTAAATAAATAGATTTTTAGCCTAGATTTTAACTCTGTGTCCCGAACATTAATTGGAAGGCTATTCTATAACTTGGTGGGCGTTGTAAGAAAAAGCTCTGCCCCCTGCTGTAGTTTTCATAATACGCGGTACTGACACAGCCTGCATCCTTTGGTAGAAATAGGCGTGGCGGATCATAAGACACTAGCAGTAATAAGTAAAGAAAACAAATCTCTAACAAAATACTTTCTTAAATGCATTTAAGCATTAAATACTCTTAGTCTATATCTTAAGTCCAAAAGTTTTGTCAGTGTTATATAAATATACAAGGTAAGTATATTTGGAGTCAAAATATTTAGCTGCATAAATAAATATCCTGCGCTTCGCATTTAGATGATATTACACAATCACACTAAACTTTGATCCAGGTTCGAGTCCATAGTGTGAAATTACTCTGTGTGCACAAGATTTTATATAAAGGGTATCAGGGTTTTTCAATAGTGTCATAAACACCAGCTGTAAAGTGGAGCCGAAGACAATCAGGGATGGAATATGCTGACTGAAGGTGGAAATATGCTTTGGTAAAATATCAAATACGTCATGATGCAGCATAAAATGAAGGCCAGGGCAGTGCTTAACACACCATGGGCGAGAAGATTCTGCATATCAAAATAAATCTAATATGAATCTAGCACGTCGCCAATATAATGTACAATGAATAATGCTTAAATTGCAATGATTCAATTCAGTTGTATTTGTATCGAACTTTTAACAACTGTCATTGTCATAAAGTAGCTTTACACAATCAAAAGAATTATTTAAGTTTGTACGAAATGTGAATGTGTATCAATCAAAAATGGTCAGATAGTCCCTGATGAGTGAGCCGAGGGCGACAGTGGCAAGGAAAAACTCCCTGAGGTGGCAATAGGAAGAACCGGACTCAACAGGGAACCCATCCTCATTTGGGTGAAACCGAAAGCAGGAATTGATCTGCATTCATACTGTGTTTTAGGTGGCAGGCAGTTCAGTATAATAGTTGTTAATTGATGTTAATATGGAGTCCGGGTAGTTATTGGAGGCTCAGATAGACTTGTAGGAAAATCCAGTCCTGAACTATCGAGCGACTGCAGCCAACTGCTGTCAACATCAGCCGAGGCCAGAACCGTCTTCATGGTAGAGTGAAACCGTCCCCAGACACCAGACGCATCCCAAAGAGACCACACGGGGCATCTATGTGACGAGATCTCCAACCAGAAGTGGAGCACCGGGATGAGTCAGACAGGTCCAGAGGGCAGAGGGAGTCTGGATCATTTGCAGCTCAGGAACGACATGTGTAGCTCGATAGAGAGAGGGGGAGAGAGAACAGGAGAGGGGATATAACAGTTAGATATGGTCACAGTCACATACTGTAATGTATAAGGTGAATGTATATTTAGTGTAGAGTGCAAGCAGGGACTTCGGCAGGATTAACTATGACAGCATAACTAAAATGGAGAGCCAGAAGGAAACACAGACATGAGGGCTCCCTGAGATGTAAAGCAACCAATCACCTCACCGTCAACAAACCTGAGTGATCAATGAGAGTGGGGAATGATCACAATCATAACTGCAAAACTGCTCAAGTGCAGTAGTTGTTTTAAGATTGTAGATTGATAAAAAAAAAATGTGTCCCTTTAATAAAACATGAAACGACCTGTATTTGATGTGAGTCTGATCTGATACTGTAGTTTAAATCAACTAATAAACCAGTTTAAATCCTGCCACTTGAGACATGTTCAGCCTCTTACTATACAGTCTCTTACTATACAGTCTTGTACCTGTTCATCATGGTGTTCTTTTTCTATGATGTTACCATTGAGAGGAAAAAGCCCGAGACTAAAGTGAGCCTCCTGCGGCAGCTGTTCCGAGTTTCGCATAACACGCTGCCCTGATCGTGAAAAGTTTCTTTGTGTGAAGATCTTTCCACCCTTTTTCTCTCCCTCATCCTGACGAGTTGACGCACTTGTGGCTAATTTTAGCGGGAAGGGAGTGGAAAGGTTCGAAGTAGTCTCATCACTGCATATTTTTACCGCCTTGTGATAGTGAGAGTGTGTGTGAACGTGTGAATGTGTGCGTGTGTAGCCTAGAGAAGCCCTCTTGAGCATGCGATCTCCACAGGAACAGGCATGTTCCTCAGATGATCGCGGGCTCGGATGAGTGATGATCTAACGCGATGATGTGTTTTTGAGTTTTGAGCACGTGCACGTGATAAAGTGCGAGACGATGTGGAAGATGGAAATGATAATCCAGAGTGGCACAGCTGTTGCCCTGCTGTCCCTTCGTGCCTGTCATACATTTCACAGATCATGAGCTCGGGCAGGGGTAAGCTGCGAGGCGGGCGTGCAGATCTGCGCAGTGACCTCCTCGCTGCCCGGAGTCAGCTTTGACTTTCAGAATAAATGCACTAAAGAAACCCGAAGCATCTCTCGTCGTTTGTTCACTCACTTAAAATGTAAATGTAAAACATAAAGCTGTAAAGTTAAAAAGTGCTATTTATAAAAAGAACTGACACATTGCATCAAAAAATAAACAAATAAGCTTGTAGAACATCAGCATGCCCTGTGTCTCCTCTTTTCAGGAGTGATCATCGTACCCAGTGCCGGCGTCGGCATCGTCCTGGGTGGCTACATCATCAAGAAGCTCAAGCTCGGCGCTCGGGAGTCGGCCAAGCTGGCGATGATCTGCAGCGGCGTGTCACTGCTGTGCTTTTCCACACTCTTCATCGTGGGTTGCGAGAGCATCAACCTTGGGGGAATCAACATCCCGTATACCACAGGGTAAGGCCTGGACCGATCCCGGATCAGTTCCGTGCTCCTGTTCATGGTGGTGCCTCGGCATACGGAAATTTTCGCTTTAAGAACTAAAATTTTGCCTGGGCATGCAAAGTATCTTCAGCAAACGAGCGTGGTTAGTATTTCTGGTTGTGCGTGCATCCGATGGCATGTCAAAACTCGTTTTCTCCAGCGGAAAGCCAAGCGAAGCAAGTTAACTTTTTTTTTTTGGTAGGTTTTTTGCATTTTGTACAAGATTTAGTGACGACATACAGTAACACCACAGGGTCTAAAAAAGTTACAGAGGACGGCAGCAAGAAGAAAACTGAGCCACTTTCAGTTTGGTTTTTAAAGCAGCAGGTGCCAAGAGGAATCATAAATTAAGGTTAAGTGAGGTTTAATGTCTATTTATTTCAGATTTACTTTTCAAAATGTTTTCATTTGTTTTTATATACAGAAATATGGTTATAGCGTTGGAAATTGGTAATATTGGTAATATTTTTGGGTGGCTCAGAACAGATTATTTGCATTTACATTATTTCAGATGGGAAAATGCATTTCGCAATGTGAGTATGATGTATAAAAAAATAAACTCAGTCGTTCGTCGTGAACGTGCTTTGGATAGATCGTATAATTGTGTACACTTTTTAAATATTCATGCTTGTTGAAACTGCTTTGCACGCTAGGGTGGTTTGCACCGTCGCTCCCGTATGTCCAGGGTTCGCCTCTGTGGCGTTCGCGTGCTCTCACTGCGCTTTGTGAGTTACTCTGGTCTCCCATCACCAACGGCAAAATCAACAGGTCTAATAAAATCTTCCGTCATGCCTCGTTATATATTTTAATGTTTCTTATTGTACAGGAATGTAAATGTGAAGCTGTACACATCGAAATGTTCCCTGTCTTGAGTGTTAGTAATAAATTGAACCGGATGACATCAAGGCCACGGAGTTAAAAATACTTTCAGCAATGTGTTCGGCTTCACCGGATTGAGACAGGCATATTTTCACCTCAGGACACGTTATTGTCCCTTTTATGTCCTCCAGTTCTCCTACCACATCTCTTCTATCATTCCACTGAAACGACAGGCCACGATTAAATCCCCCTTTTATTTCGCCTATAATCATCATGAAACGTTATGAAGTCTGGCTGTCGACAATGCACCAAGGACAGGCGGAGCGCTCCGAGGTGACTGAGTACACGCCGCTGAATAGGTTGCATTTTCATGCCTACAGGATGCAGGTGCAAAGTTTTTTTTTGTTGTTGTTTTTTTTTAATCCAGAATCCATTTCGAGTGCAGTTCAGACAGTTCGCTGTACTGTGCTCCTTTTTACAGGTGAAATCAGTTAGCTGGAGCAGATGGGTTTCTGCAAGGTGATGTGGGTAAGAATGTAGGACAAGATGATAGTGCGTTCAGGACAGGGTACCGCATGTGCAATCAGCAACGTAACATTTCGGCACAATGATCCTGAAGCGCATCGGGTGGATTAGAAGATACACGAAGAGTAAACTATCCTGTCTGAAATTCCACACAAAGCTGTTCGGAGGAGGAGCGAGAAAGGCTGAGTTTTATGTATGTGTGTGTATATATGTGTGTGTTTGCAGGAGACATAACAGGAAGCTGTGAGGCCCTTGCATGAGACTGTGGAATGTCAACAGTGAACCAGCAAAGACACTGAACAATAAGTTGATATCCCGTGCATAGTGCATTAAAAAAAAAAAGGAAAGAAAGAAAGAGAAAAAAAAGAAATCTCATGGAAACGTTTTTTTTTTTTAGGTGAAACTCAGATTTAAAGATTTCTCAAGTGAAATATTTTAAGCATTTTTTTTATTTGAATGATTATGGCTTGAAGTTCATGCTTGGCCATTTTTTCTTCTTCGAACACATCAACTTCAGGAAAAAGGTTCACTTGCTAGTCAGGTTCTTCCACACCAAACTGGCTCATCCATATCTTTATGGACTTTGCTTTGTGCACTGGTGCGCAGTCATGTTGGAACTGTTGTGGGGTGGTTTTTCAGGAGTGGGGCTTGGTTGGCCTCTTACCTCCAGTGAGGGGAACATTTCCAACATTGTCTAAGACATTTTGGATAATTTCATGCTCCCAACTTTGTGGGAACAGTTTATTGATGGCCCCTTCCTGTTCCAACATGACTGCGCACCAGTGCACAAAGCAAAGTCCATAAAGACATGGACGTTTGTTGTGGAAGAACTTGACTGGCCTGCACCTGAGCTCAACCTGATAGAACCCCTTTGGGATGAATTAGAGCGGAGACTGCGAGCCAGGCCTTCTCGTCCAACATCAGCGTCTGACTTCACAGGTCAAAAACCTTGTGGAAAGCCTTCTCAGAAGAGCTGAAGCAGTTATAGCTGCAATGGGTGGGCTAACATCATATTAAACCCTATGGATTAAGAATTGGATGTTACTCGATTTCATATGCATGTAAAGGCAGACGAGCGAATACTTTTGGCAGTATAGTGTACCTATATATGTGTGTGTATCTACCTTTCTCCCCCAAAGTGATGGAGTAAACATTACAGGCAGCTCTGTTAGTTCTGTAACACAGAGACA
>JAAGKR010001879.1:35031-65343 GCA_011419295.1 Clarias macrocephalus
AAAAAAAAAAAAAAAAAAAAAAAAAAAACAAATCTCATGGAAACGTTTTTTTTTTTTTTTTAGGTGAAACTCAGATTTAAAGATTTCTCAAGTGAAATATTTTAAGCATTTTTTTTTTTCATTTGAATGATTATGGCTTGAAGTTCATTAAAAATATACTTTTTTAAAGAAATGCAGATGTTGTCACATGAAGGCTCCGTCTGGTCTGTTAGGGATGCGTGTGGTGACTGTGAATGGCTCCACTTGACCTTGAAGATGGTCTTGGAATTGTCTGATGCACACAGCTGTTCTCTGATGACTTGTGCATGAGGTCAATCAATAGTTCAGGCCTGGAATTCCTACAATCAGTTTTGTACCCGAGCCTCCAATAACCAAAGTGGACTCTAAAACTCGTCGCATGTTGTACTGAATTTCCATCTTCCTGTGACTGCAGATCAATCTCTGATGTCTTGGATGGAGTTGCTCTGACCCAGTCCTCTAGCCATCACAATCTGGCGCTTGTAGACGAAGTCACTCAAGTCCTTATGCTTGGCCATTTTTTCTTCTTCGAACACATCAACTTCAGGAAAAAGGTTCACTTGCTAGTCAGGTTCTTCCACACCAAACTGGCTCATCCATATCTTTATGGACTTTGCTTTGTGCACTGGTGCGCAGTCATGTTGGAACTGTTGTGGGGTGGTTTTTCAGGAGTGGGGCTTGGTTGGCCTCTTACCTCCAGTGAGGGGAACATTTCCAACATAATTTCATGCTCCCAACTTTGTGGGAACAGTTTATTGATGGCCCCTTCCTGTTCCAACATGACTGCGCACCAGTGCACAAAGCAAAGTCCATAAAGACATGGACGTTTGTTGTGGAAGAACTTGACTGGCCTGCACCTGAGCTCAACCTGATAGAACCCCTTTGGGATGAATTAGAGCGGAGACTGCGAGCCAGGCCTTCTCGTCCAACATCAGCGTCTGACTTCACAGGTCAAAAACCTTGTGGAAAGCCTTCTCAGAAGAGCTGAAGCAGTTATAGCTGCAATGGGTGGGCTAACATCATATTAAACCCTATGGATTAAGAATTGGATGTTACTCGATTTCATATGCATGTAAAGGCAGACGAGCGAATACTTTTGGCAATATAGTGTACCTATATATGTGTGTGTATCTACCTTTCTCCCCCAAAGTGATGGAGTAAACATTACAGGCAGCTCTGTTAGTTCTGTAACACAGAGACATTGTGCTTTGACTGGAACGCCGCGTTCACATCCGCACGCTCGTGTTCTTATGTAATGAAGCATCTGGTGGCATCAGAGTGCTGTGTAATCTGAGGTGGATAATTACAGCAGTCGAGGCAGGGCGAGATCCAAAATAGCGCCGGAGTTTGTTATGCGTTACGGCTCTTTGCGTTAACTTCAGCGCGACGCATTAGTGAAGGTAGAAAGGTAGGTTTCATGGCAATCAAGAAACAATAAAGGATCCTCAGTTGGTTAAAGCCGAGAGTTGTTTACACCCATAAATTTGAAATCATTTCTGTTCCGCTTTGAAAAGCCTTTACTGCTGTTGACCTTGAGGCGGATATTTACTGAAGCCCAAGTGATCAGCTATAAACACGGACTCTCTAAGAAAGAGCTTCATTAAAAGAGGAATCTGTCTGCTGGTCTCCATTTATACCATCGCAATGCTGAACGGCTTTGTACTTTTCATTCCGTGTAACTCCGACTGCGATTCCAGCCGCAAGCAATTCTCAGGCTCGTATCATTCGAATATGCAATCATTTCTAGAGTAACAACCAGGGACGTGTATGATGCACCTTCCACATGAACGAAATTGGAGTCCTCAGTGGCACAACAGAAAACACTTACCCTTTATTACCATCTGGGGATTGGCTGTGCCACCGGAGAGGGCTGGCATACTTCACACCAATTATTCCAATTAGTATGAACCGATTATTCATACTTTCACCAATTAGTCTACTCGTATTTTTGGACTGTGGGAGGAAACGAGAGTACCAGGAGGAAGCCCATCAAGCACAGGAAGAACATGTAACCTCCAAACACACAGACCTGAGGCCGGATTCGAACCTTTGACCCTGGAGGTGCGAGGCCACGGTGCTAGCCTCTAAGCCACCGTGCTGCTTGGTTGTCCTTCTAAATTAAATGTGTGAATTGTTGCCATTTTAACAGAAATAAATTATTGAAAAACTTCCTACTTGATTATTTTTTTTCCATAACTCCCCATTATGTTTTTTTTGTGTACTAATCCCTTTGTGAAGCTCGGTCTCATTTCTGTCAGTCTTCTGTCTGATCTCCGGGTCGGCTCCAGATATAAAGCTGAAGGGTCAGTAAGCTCCGTTAGAAATTTTCTCTCATCCCTTGTTTTTTTGTTTTTTTTCTCTCCTCGCTTTCTAGGCCGACTCTGACGCTGACTCACAGGAACCTGACGGGCAGCTGCAATGTGAACTGTGGCTGTAAGATAAACGAGTATGCGCCAGTCTGCGGCTCTGACGGCATCACCTACTTTAACCCCTGCCTGGCGGGCTGCAACACGGTCGGAAACGACAGCACAGGGGTGAGCGAAGTGACCACACGTTGTGATGCGCATTTAAAATGGTCGTACTCTATATCTGACCATCCTGTTTTCTTTTTTCTTTTTTTTTTTTTCTAAAAATATTTTCCCAGAACAGCACAGTTTTTATTCCTGCGATCAGATAAGACGTGAGCATAAATATGCATGCAGTTGATGTGACCGACTTGGGCAAGAGGAAGGCCGTGCTTCCTACCCACAGGGCACGACACAATTATACTGTCCCGGACTCAGTAGCGTTATCTCAGATGGGACGTCACCGCCTGGACATCCACGGCGCTCTTGGGGCATTTTTTGAGTTTGCGGTGGCAGAAAAAGGAGCATCATCAGACTTTCTGTCATTTCAAATGACAAGAGACTTTTTTGGCACTGAACTGAATGCCGCCTGTCAGTTCTGTGAGCCCTGACAAATTTACTACATGGAGAGAAAGAAAAAGCTTACTACGGCTCTCATTCAAGCGAGATCAATTTCCAACGCTTGTCCTCGTGAAGCCTCATTTGGCTCTAGTCGTGAATCACTTGTTCTTGCTCAGAGTCTGATTACTGATTAACCCATCCGAACTAGATAAGACGTGTAGAAGGAAACGATGCCAAGACTTTCAACTAACATTTCCTCCCATCATTTTTCTCTCTTTTTTTGTGTTTTTTTTTCTTCACCCATGAATGTAGGCATCCTGTTATTGTTGTAATCTTTATCAGTGTAAGACGGCTATGTACTAAAGGTGTATCAGTATGAGGAGTGTAAAAATATGCACACATACCTGCTTATAACTTTCCTTCTACACATTTTCTGTTTTGTATGTTGATTTAATTCATGGCGGAAGGTTTAATTTTCATGAGTGCGCAACATTTTTTGTAGTAAGCCACGACGAGTCGCGCTGTCCTGTGTGTGCGTTGATGCGTAATGCTGTGACAAAATCGACTGGACAGACATACAGATATACAGACAGGCATGCCATTTTCTGAGACCGGTTTCGGGTCATCGATAGAGTGAGTTCTGACCAATGTACAGACAAAACCTTTATTTTATTTATATAGATTGTGATGCAGTTGCACTGTTTGAACACCAGAGGTCCCAATCTGTGCATCCCATATAGTTGAATTCTTTCGAGAGCACGCCGATCACGTAATCACGTCTTCCATAAAGAGCCTACAAGATTTTCTGTTAACGAGTATCGTGAATTAAATCGAGTCAAATCACCCCTTAATGTAATTATATGGATTCTTCTTCTTTCTTTGTCTTCTTATTAAATTAATTTAATGTCTCAGTGACTTTACATAACAGTATTTCTCTCCATTTCTCCCTCCCTCTCTCTCGCTCTCCCACCCCCACCCTCTTTGCAGGTCAGAAACTACACAGACTGCGCGTGTGTACAGAGCAGGCAGGTCATCACTCCTCCCGCCGGTGGCCAAAGCGGTCAGCTCCAGGTGGTCATCGTGAAGACCTACCTGAACGAGAACGGCTTCGCCGTGTCTGGAAAATGCGACCGTACCTGCAACACACTCATCCCCTTCCTAATCTTCCTCTTCATCGTCACACTCATCACTGCCTGCGCGCAGCCCTCCGCCATCATCGTTACTTTAAGGTACATTTAAAAAAAAAAAAACTTGTCACTTCTTACTATAAACATTTAAACATTTATCAGTTTAAACTTGATATTACTTGATGATGTAATATGTTAATAAATGTACTATGTAGAGTGTATCATCAGCATGATGAGTAAAACATCTGGCGTCCACACACAGTAATGCGTCTCTGACACGCGTCTCCACCTGTGTGTAGGTCGGTAGAGGAGCCGGAGAGGCCGTTTGCTTTAGGAATGCAGTTCGTCTTGCTGAGAACTCTGGGTAAGTAACGGATGCTCGTCACGTCCTCCGGGAATGTAAAATGTGAACATGTCGGGTCTAATCTGCGACGATCTGCGCTCTTATTTCCATACTGATGTCTTACACATTTTAAAAGCCGGAATCGGCTAAAGGAAATGCAGGTTTTTCTCTGTTTCGATCAGCTACCATTATGCAAATATGATGGAGACCTGAAACAACAAGATGGTGGGTTTAATAGTGCTGAATAAACAGGCGAGGAGAAAACACGAGGCAGGGCTGTTTATCAGTCTTGGGGATTAGGATTAAGGTACTGGGATTGTGTTCGGATTTTTTCCTGCACATTTTTCATATTTGAATCAACGTTTAGACACTTCAGATCCAATGTTCAACTTTGAAACTCACATTCTTAACATCATTAACCAAATTACCCTTTATGAAAAAAAAAATTTTTAAAAAAGAAAAAAAAAAGAAAGAGGCCGTGACATTTTTTTTGAGCAATAAAAGTGACTTCATACAATCTTAAATTATGTTTCTCGACCTATACAGTGCATTATGTAGAGTTGACGATGCCATTACACCTCATAAGAGATGTATAGTGCACTAAATCCGAATGTGCCACTTACGATATACACTATGTAGTGAGCATATGTGGTGACTAAGTAGTGTTCAGATTCAAGTGTGCTGTACGAAAATCTGATTTCTTTCATGTAAATGCACCTGAAGGAAATATTTATAAAAGGTTTTTAAAACAATTATACGAGGGGTCTTCAAGACAAACTGGAACTCTGTTTATGATTATAAAGAATAACAGAACATACTTATGAGAGTAAAGACTCTCTTTATTTCTCTATATAAAGGTCAATGATCATAATATAACACTCCCAGTATATAATGGTAATTGTGGAAGAAACACTAATAGATAAGAAATCGTAGACAGACTTATAGACCATATCATTTGCTTTTAAATATCAACTGCCAAAAGGTTGAAGGGATTTAAATATTAAGGATTGCGATTTATTTTGATTCGGTGAACGTCTGGTTGTTGGGGTCATAAAAATAATCAAATTTTTTAATTAATTTTATCGATTATCTCTTTCCAGCACAGTTCATTCAGATTAGTTTTTTTTTATCCATATTCTTGTCTGTTCATCAATTTTTAACTTTACTTACTTTTTTTTTATTAAAAACTACACTACACACATTACTGTAGAGCTGTAGCAATGCTTCCATCTAGTGGCTGTTACAAGGTGTTGCATGAAAATAACTGTTATTCTATGCAAGTTTGAGACATTATGACTAAAACGTAAATCAGAAATTCTCAGTTTTAGAAATCCAGTTTTTCTTACTCTCTAAAAAATTAAACTGTGAACTTTATTCTTTATATATAACTTTATATAATATTTATGTTATAATGAGGAACATAGTCATTTAAAACATCAGTACTGAACAAATGTATATAGAGTAAGTTTTTTATTATTCATATGAATCATTATTATTTTTCTTTTTTTCATCTTTTATGTGCAGCCTACATACCGACGCCCATCTACTTCGGTGCTGTGATCGACACCACATGCATGCTGTGGCAGCAGGACTGCGGCGTGCACGGGTCGTGCTGGGAGTACGACGTCACCTCGTTCCGCTTCGTCTACTTCGGTCTGGCCGCCAGCCTCAAGTTCGTCGGCTTCGTCTTCATCTTTCTCACCTGGTACTCCATCAAATGCAAGGAGGATCGGATGGAGCGCCGGTGCTCCAGCCTGCCTCCGCTTGGCACAGTGAGCGAGCTCGTGTGTCAGTCGGGTGCACGTAAGTGCCACGCCCGAACCCGCTCGTGCCCAGCGTTTACGCTCGATCCGGCACCTCTTCACCACGGCCACAGCAGCCAGAGCTGCCCGGGAAACGCTCTCAAAGCAATAACGCCCCCGGTGCGCCCTGTGCGCAACGTTCACGCCCACGTCTGAGGTCTAAACTCCATCCTCCTCTCCATGTGCCTTCCTCGATTGGGCGCAAACCTTATCGGAGTTCAGCTGACGGCCTGCTGAGCATCACAGCTGGTTTTAAAGTTCTCATTAGTGCAGATCTTCATAAATAAATAAAAATAAAGATTATGGATTTATGGTTAAAGTGTATGTCACATGGTGCTAAGTAGGTTTGGGGCAAATTGGGGTGGATTTTGGGGGCAAGCGGGTGGGTTTGGGAGGGGGGAGGCGGAGGACATCCAGATGACTATCAAAACTTCACCACAAGCACAACTGGGAATCTGTTCTATGCAAGCTCTGCCGCTATGCTTATGTGCGGCCATCTCTCACATCCTCGCCGTATTCCTCTCCGTAATGGAAAGAGAGGCTGGCTAGCTTGCTGGACCTTTCTGTGCAACGTTGTCCCTCAGGGTTCAGTACTGTGACCCATTAAAGTTATGAGAAATATGAGCAAGGATCTGAGGGACAATTAAAATATGTTATGAGAGAACCTTTATCATTCCTTATCAATCCACCATCGTGATCATTACGCCTAGAGATAGATGTGCTGCTTGATGCCTCGGGTTCCAGTCCACACCCGCGCTGTATAGTGGATTAATATCGGATCCGATGACGCATGGTTGAACCCCAGCAGGCCTGGCTGTTGCTCTGATGCTCCTCCTCCTCTTGCTGCTGGCAGAAATCCCTCTGAGCACTTAGCAATAGTGTTACTAAACCCGGGCCGGGAGCACGCGCGGAGTATTTTGATGCTAACGAATAATTTCCTCAGAAGGTTAAAGGCGTCACAACATCTTGCACTTCTTCGAGCTCTCATGCAGTTAGAAGTAGACGGCAATACGCTCATCTTTTTAACAAGCCGACAGGTATTACAATAAACGCCTACGAAGAATATAAACCTCTCTCCTTTGAATGCTGCATCGTTTCGCGAAACTTAGCGTAGTTCATTAGGCGTTACGGACGGGTATGGACAACACCGCATGCTGGAAATGAAACCTGTCCAAAAATGAATCTGTTGAATAACATGTCCAGATGTATACGCGTTTTACTAAGGAGAATTTGTTGAATAGAAAACATTTTGGCCAGTCCCGCTGCATTTTTATGAATTCGTTGTTTATCTTGTATAATCTTGTGAAGACAGAGTTTCAAAAAACAGCGAAAAAACTATGGCATCATTAAGACCTCAGATCTTTCCTTGCTGTTCAGTCGTCAGTCTCAGCCACTGGACTTAAGATATTTAACAGATGATTCTTTATTATTATTATTGTTGTTATTATTAGTCAAATTGTTTCACTGGAGAAGAAACAGAATTTAATGGAATACGTGACAGCCTTTCTTTCTATATATGTATATAAATCCAGGCTACGACACCAAACCAGTATTCCCGATACTTTGAAGCACATCGCAGTCGTGATGTTGCACCTCACAGTTGTTGATGTTGATTTCAGGCTTTTGAACTGCAGCACATTGGATTGGATTTGTCGGATTTTAAAATTAGCTTCGTTAGGTACAGTGCAAAAGTCTTGACACCTTTTTATTTCTTCATATTTTGCTTTCATTGAGCCAGACATTCTTGTATTTTTAATACAAAGTTTTTTTTTTTTTTTTTTCTCCGGCTCTGGTTTTCAGTTCAGTCCAGTCCCTCTACCTGAGTAGTTTCTGAGGAATGTCGTTTTGTCTGTTTAGCCACACAGTGAACATTCAAACACTAAAAACATCTAACTTTAGGTATAAACCAGTGAGAAACCGGTGCAGATGATGACAGATGATCAGGCCGGTGATTAGTATACTGGTGTATATGAATGTTGAGTGGCTGGAACAGACGAGAGGGGAAATGAGGTTGCTGCTGAAATTGTTGCATTAAATTCCATCTTTAGTCACGATGCAGCCTGTCACAATATGACACTTGTTCCCATTTCTTTATTTTTATCTACATAATTTCATTTAATATGAAGAAATGATGGAGGCTCAACACTTTTGCACAGTACTTTATGAACACTTGAACAGTTCGAGAGAGCGAGAGAGAGACAGCATGCCTTCATTTCAAATGTGATGAAAACCAAAATAACTAATCATGCTATATATGGATGAACATGTACTCATGGACTGTGCTGTGAAATATACAGAACTTGTTTTTTGTTTGTTTAAAACATTATACATTTGGACTTTTGAAGAAGAAAAAAATAATTGATCATAAATAAGATTTTTTTTTCTTTACATGTGACCTTGTGTTATACGACTTTATTGTGAAATATTACGACACGCATTGTGTCAGTGTGCGTTAAGACATACAAAGTACAATTTTTCTTTTTTGCATTGTAATTTATTATTATTATTATTATTATTTTTAGAATTTTTCCTTGGTTTGATTGAGCCTCCATCACCAAAAGGCCCTTACATATTATTCTAATTATTATTCCAGATGTAAATGTGACAATGCCTCTGCTTCATGAGGAAGGCTCGAGTGACTGTAGGATAGTAAGGCATGGTGTTTGGGGCCACGTAGCTTGCACTTTTCGTCTGCCTGCTGTGATAAACGAACTGGAGAGCCGCAGTGTACCTGTCCTCTGATTGGTACTAATGCACATCTCTGTAGTGCAACTGAAATCAGCTGTCAGATCAGTGTTTTTTTCTTTACTTTTGTTTTATGGTTCACTTTTTGAGTCTCTCCACCCTCAGTGCTGTCAGCCAGCCTGCGTGATGATCTGTGCGACAAACATCAGATGCCCTTAATTTGCTCACATGGATTACTTCAGGTAGATATTTTACTTTGGTCGGAAAAAGGAGGCTGAAGAGGTTGTCATTATTTTTAGCGACATATTACTGACATGTATTTATGGAAATAAAAAGACAAAGTTGTATCGAAAAGGTGACGCTCCCGCTCTGCGTTGTTCAGGAACAGAAGTGAACAAATCATGGCAACACTTTTGTTTACAGATACCTTGAATACTTGATAATTGTCATTAAAAAAAAAGAGGGGAAAAAAATTATCGTGTCCGTTTTTGTGTCTGAAAGTTAAAGAAGTTGTTCATGTGTTCAGAGAATGATGCACATGTGGAGGAGTGTGCTGCTAATCGAAAATACCCCATGAAGCTACATTATATGATGTATTTCTTTATAAGTATTTATAAGTACAAATAATTAAACCTTAAACCTTTTAGGTTTTTCTCATATACACTGCCTGGCCAAAAAAATAGGCCACCATTTAAGTACTTTTTTTTTTTTTTTTTTTAAATAAATGTGGTCGGAAAAATAATCGTGAATGGAGAAACAGTTGGTGAACTTGCATGGTTAAAAACATCAACAGTAAAAGCCAGAGCTAATGTTAATAGTGTAAAGAAAGCGCAATTCTATATATACACACACAATGTAATGAGAACTTACACGATTGAGACTAAACAGCTGTGTGGCCGTAAGAAAACCATTCAGATTGCTAGGGAGAAAGAAGTTTGTGGTCTGATGAGTCCATTATTATTAGTTTATGTGGTCTGATTAACCCTACCTCAGAGTGATTTGAAATAGTTCAAAAAGTGTTCTTTTTCATCAATTCTAATGAATAATCTAATGAATAATCCCATGGAGTAAATAAACTGAATCACTCAACAACGATGGGTTAAACTGCATAATCGGATCAATCACACTGCTCTAGTGTTTATATAAAATTAGTTTTAAAAAATTAAGCCTTTGAAATAATTTTACTTTTATATTGATTGGGGTACAAATATAAACTGATGCATGTTGTTATATATATTTAAAAAGCAGGCTACTACTTTAAAGCTACTTTTAAGTATTAGAATATTTGTAACCATTTTTTTTTTTTTGTCCATTGATTTTACTTTTTTTTTTTTTTAACAGTCCAACCACATTTTAGCAAATTCCTGTAAATGATTAGTTCACTGTCGCCACCTAGTGGTATGTACAATAATCACATGTGCAAATGGTTTCCAAACGGCTTTCCTTATATCAAAGGAAAATCCTTAGGCATTTAATAAAGAGCTGGGAATCATAGGTCGACTATCAGTTCAGTTTAGATTCATTTTGTGGCATCGCGATTTTCGATAGTTTTTTGTCTGATTAGCCTCAAGCATCCATATATCATACATTTTAAAAACTAATAAACGCATTTGCTATATGTTACATATATTTAAATGCTGTGTTTTTGTAATGCTGGTTATGTATTTATTTTATTTTATTCTGTTCTATTTTATTCGTATTGTTTTTAGCGTATTTTCCTTCAGCAACACGAGCCAGTCCAGTAGGTGGCAGTATTGCACCAACCACCCATAAACATAAAAGAATAAGAAGCTCAACTGTCGTAAAACGCGGAAACGGTTTGTATTTTCTTCAGACTTTAGTATAATTTGAAGGAAATAAAAAATTTAGTTTTGAAAGTTTACCTATTAAAGTTTTTTTTTTTAAGAAAAAACAAAAACTGACCTATTGGTTCAATTAAATCGAAGATTCGCATATTCAAAAACTTCCATTCTTTTTTATTTCCGCACATTTATGTTGCTTGGATATTCAGGTTAAGCAAATTAAATGTTTAAGCAGATATTTTAATCAGTGTTTGTTTAAACATTTCGCCTTTAAATAAGTTTTCTATTTATTGATGTAGATTAAAATTAAAACATGGATATATTTTTAGTTACAAAACATAAGCTGTATACATCTTTAATAGGTAAGCTATTTTTATGTTTGTGAACATTTTTACATATCAATTTTTAAGGTTAAAACTTATGTCTATTGATTTTACAAAACAATTTTTTACTCAACAGTCCGATCGCACATTGATGTACGTACAGTAAATAACTAGTTCACTGTCGCCCCCTAGTGGGATGTGCAGGAATCACGCATGCAAGTATTTTCCTAAGCAGTTTTTTCTTATTTATATCTAGAGAAACAAACAAAAAAATTTAACTCCTCAGATATTTAATAAGAATAACTCAAAACAGATTTTTAAAAAATACATGATTAATTGTCTAAAAGAAGATTGCAATCTTTAGCAGTTTAAGAGCTTCATGACTCTAATCAAACATATTATTCCTATAACAGCATGCCTAAATGTTGAGCATAAGAATGTATTTGAAAAAAAAATTTTTTTTTTTAAATAAATATGAGTGGTTCTGTACTGGATGTTTAAAAAAATTAGGCAAAGACACGTGTAAGAAAAAAGCTGAAGTTTTATTTTGAAATGACAAACTACTGTCAAATGACTTGAATGAAATGAACAGCTTTTACCTGTTGCGCGTGAAAATATATAATTTTTTTTTAAGAAAAAAAAGCAGCTCGGTTTTGCTCTGTAGTACCATTTTAAGCTGAAAAATATGTACAACATAAATGAGGAAATGAAGAAACACTTTCAAAAGCATTGTAGATCAAAACATACAATAATTATGCCTAATAAATACCCATAATTGTTTTGTTTTTTTTCCATTTCTTCATAAGGAGTGATACATCTTTACAAGGAAATAAGGCGTACTTTGCAAAAAAAAAAAAAAAACAGTGCCTTCTTGAGAATGGAAATGAATGTTGTGTTTCAAGAACAGCACATGACGGCATTGTGCATTTAAAAAAAAATTTCGCTTGCAAATCATATACTGAGAAGAGAATGTGAAGAAACCTCACATGCAATAGCTTGAGACGAGCTGGAGAAACTAAGCATATGAGGTGGAGTATGTACATCATGTCTACATGTTCCTCCATCGAGGACGTTACAGCTTCACCATCCTCACTTCAGCTTGGAGACACAGCCAAAGAAACGCCGGTTTCGTTTAGTTTTTTTCTTTTTGTTGCATATGATGATACACTTTTGCATAATATATGCAGAATTTATTGAAAAGTTTTTTTTTCTTTACTTAATCAAGTACATCCACAATTGATGTGGTTAATTATCATTTCTGCCGAAACGTTTTAAATTTAGCTTCAACTCAGTCTGGAAAAGGCTTTACAAAAGAAATAATCTTTTACTTCTGGCCAGGATAAAGTTTAGAAGTATAACTATATGTCTAACTATATTAATATATTACAAACAATTCATATTTGACAGAACATTTGCTTTTTCTTTCTTTTCTTTTTTTTTTTTTTAATAAAATAGTTTGTCCATGATAGAGATTAGAATTCTCAGAAATCTACATAAATTAGAAAAATTTTAGTGTAATTCTCTATATTGTAGGCAACATCATCATGGGCAATAATAATAATAATAATAATTACATTAATAATGCAATTCAGATTTTTCTGTGTTTTTTATGCTTATTGTTTAATAAAGTTTTTTTACACAATAAACCAGCAACCATGGCTCCTTAGATTAACAGGCACATCGAGTAAACTTTAACACCGCTCTTCTTTTATTGCGCAACTACTGAATAAATTAGTACACTAGTGAAACGTGAAATAATTTAACTTTAATTAATGTGAATCAATGGATCTAAAAGGAAAAAAATTAAAAAATGTAAAAAAAATCACGAAGAAGCTGCATGTGTGACTTTTCCAGAGCGCAGAGTGGCTCAGATACTCAGTTGGTGTTCAGAGATCAATAAATAAACTCAAAACCTAAGGAATAAATAGTTTAGAGGAATAAGTAGTAAATGAAATGTAAATAGATAATCACAGTTAGGCGATGATTCTCCACAATGAGTATTTAAAAAGAAAATAATAATAATAATTCATGGCGTGTTAATAAAGTAACACAAGATACCGAGCGAGCGTTTAAAGTTTTGTGCTAATTTTTTTTTCGTCCTTTTTTATTTTTTGACGCTCAAAATATGTTTTAAAAACACACCGAAAAATGGCGCCAGATCTTTACTGAACAATGCAAAGTCAGAGTCGACACGTCAGCAACCCATCCGCCCCATCGCTTGAGTTTCATGGAGATTTTCACAGGTAAAGTGCTAACTCAGGAGCCTTTGGGGAGATTCGTGTACCATTAGAGATCCCAATCAGCCATTTTCCCTGGAACGCGAGGAGTCTTCCTCTAGCTTTGTGATTACGTACAGACCGTACAAATGTGACAGAGACGGGAAAAAAAAACCCTATGGGCTTTTTTTCTTTTTTTTTTTGGATTTTGATGGAAATTCTCCGGAGAGCCGAATAGGGTCCATCACAGCCATGTATGGTCACAATACATTGCTTCCAAAAAGCTAGAAAAAGTCCCTGAGGTGCATAATCAGCATTTCTTTTTTTCTTAAATCACTCCCATCTGTGCCCTGTGTAAAGTTCATATAAATAATCTTATCAATAGTAATAATATTAGTAACACCAATGTGGGTGACAAATTCAGCTCAGCCTTCCTGTACAAATATTCTCAACCCGGCAGCCTTTAAACCCGAATAATAGCTGCCACTTTGATGGCAATAATCATAATAATAATAATAATAATAATAAGAATAATAATAAGAATAGTAATAAGACTGCTAACATTTTCAAGGCAACTAATGCAAATGTTGAAACCTTGATAGCCATAAATTACAAAAAAAAAAAAAAAAAAGTTGTTAAAGCTGTGTTCATTTACATTTCCTCTTTCTTCATAGTGTTCCATTTTAAACGTCCACTCGTTTCAGACTTTGACATACTCCATCACGGACAACTTCATGGCTTCTTCCAGCATCTGATTGTCCGTGAACGTGGCAGGCGGCTCCGGGACAGATTCGGACAAACCGATGAGCGACTCCAAGAGCCCCGTGCCTTGGTCACTGACTTGTGGAAAGCTGGGATGAGCAGGCAACTGAAACTGAAAAAAGTGGTCCAAATGTTCATACTCCTTGAGAGAGCTGTACAGCGAGCTGGGCCCTAGACAGGGGAATCCGTCGAAGAACTCCAAGTCCGACTCCGAGGACAGGCTCAGGTCCATGTAGTTATCAATCGTAGGAGACGGCGTGTTGGGCACCGACCCGCTGTGGAACAGAGTGTCATCTTGGTTCGCGTTTTCATCCAAAATCTCGGATACGGCTGAGGCTCTGTCTGTAGAGTCTGTTCGTGGCGTGCAGGCGTTATCATCGCAGTCCGTGTTCTCCACGGTACTGAAAATGCCGTATCCTACAGATGACTGCTCGGTCCTTCTTTGCATCTCTGCGTCCCGGTACTCCTCGTTATCGGTGTCGCTGAAGCTCAGGATTTGCGCAAGTCCGTTCGTGTCCACGTCCAGCGACGACTGTTCTCCTCGAGGCACGTCGGCCGGATCAGAGTCCTCGCTCTGACCCGATGAACTAGAAGAGTCCGTCATGTCGCTACTACAGCTGTTGTCTCCGGCAGCTGCGAGTCCAGAGTTGAAATGAAAGCTCGGGTTGTTTGGCTCACCGCCGCCCTCTGCTGGACAAAGGTCCCCGGAGCTCCGCTCGGACTGCTTGTCTGGAGAGCCATCGTTTTCCGAAGCGTGCTCTTCTAGGCGCTTTTCTAGCTCCAGTTTCATGATGGTGTGAATGTAGTGGGTCTGAACGCGACTGGGGTTAAACTCAATGCGGCCCTCTGTGTTCCCGCAGCCGTCCTTGGTGCAGCCGCAGGGGAAGGATGAGTGGTCCATCTGTGAGGGAAAAAAATGCAAATACTTTACAATCACTTCTCACTGGCTTTTAATTCATTCGAGTAGAAAAACACACGTCTTGTGGCGTTAAAATCTTAAAGGACTAAAGATTGAGAGAAAAGCCCTATTAGACATATAAACCATTAGAGTATTACGGCTCCCACCTGACACTTGATGCCAGCTAGGCTGCAGCTGCAGGTTTCAGGCTCGCAGAAGCCCTGGCAGTTGCAGCCGCAGTCCTCCCGCGACATCCGCAGCTCGTGCAGCTGCCTCTTCTCCTCCTTGTCAATCTTCTTCACTCCGGCCGCTTTCAGGATGGCATGCCGCCTCTTAGACGGGTAAGGGTGGAGGAAAGACCCGCTGTCCAGATTCACACCGCTGAGATCGATCTCCTCCTCAGGGATATCATCCACGGTCAGCCGGTCCGCCTCTTCAGACTCCTGGGTACCGTTCTTCGTTAGCTGTTACAGAGGTCAAGGAAAGAGTTAAATTTTTTCCCGTTGCAATTCCTGCAGGCTCTTCATGATCTTAGGAAACTATTGCAATTAGAAACAATACCTTTTGTTTCAGAGCCTCCAGCTTCTCTTCTTTCATCCTGTTCTTGATCTTCTCGCGCCGTAGGTGGCGCTGTTCGATCGCAAACTCAGCCAGAGTGTATCGGCGCTGCGCGCTGTGCCTCTGCAACATTCCCAGCGTGCATCCGCCCCTGCTAGGTACACTGGTGAAACCCTGGCACCGCGGGAAGAAGAAGACGGTCACCTGATCAAACTGCACGTTGCCCCTCCGTGGTCTTTTGTTCTTTTTGAGGATGGACGTGGCTACGGGAAAGACAGAGAAACGGAGCATTGTGAGAGGCTTGCATTCAAGAACACAAAAATTACAGGAAGGATAAAAAGGCAGGTCTGTGCATGCGGGTGTTTCTGAGGGACGCGCCGAAGCACTTTTCTTAGGAACTCATTAGGGAGTGTTTAGGTAGGAAGAGCGCCAGGTCTAATGCGCAGACTTGAGCTGGGTGAAAACATCAGGATCGCACAGATACCAAGCATGCTGTTATTTTTGTCTACCACAAGATGGCAGACAACACAAACGCAACCAGATCTGCTGACACGGAGTGAGAAGAGTGCAATCAGTTATAGGAATAATCAGAAAGAAGAACGTTGTTTTGATATTATCGGCGCAAAACAAAAATGAAATGCCGTCGCCTCTTTCTGATGGTCTTGGCATGAATTTCCGTTTGGCGGCGACAGTTAGAAGGGAAGCTAAGCTGTCAGATTAATTGCGCACTGAGTAACTGTGTTGGAAATTCGAGGCTTCCTGCATCGACGAAGCCTTGTCAGAGCGATACATTTCACCAGATGGAGCTGAGATTGAGCAGCGCAACCACTTCACACACACACAGCTGTCTGAAGCCTACTTAGTGGCTAGTTCAGTCTCATCAGCCAAACATTCCTCTTGTGTTAAAGGCACTGGAATGAGACGTATGCAGAGAGGAGGCGTCCGTAACAAAAACTGCAGAAAAACCAAATGTGGGAGCATGACTTTTAGACATTCCACTTCCTCTGCGCTTCTGAGGGAAAACGGGCTGCTTTCTTTCTCCCCTCTCCCTCAAGAAGATAGAACTATTCTTATCCGCAGAGCATTGTCGAGAACGGACAAACGTGCTAATAATCACCACAGATGGTCTCCATTAAAACACAAAGCCTGCTGGGAGGCCTGTAGTGCACGGTACATATGCCTTGGCTATCAAGATTCATTGTATGTATTTAAAAAAAAATTATCTGACCTTCTGCATAATTGAAACATATAACAAAGTAGTTCGGACCCGAGAACCTTTTCGTTAACATTCATCTGGACTAACGAAGTTTCCAATCCCCTCAGTATTGTTTCACGGTCATTAATTAATCAAAAGTCTAGGTTTCTGCTAAAGAGCTGAATCATCTGGCGTTCATTTCCTTCCTCGGCGCTCCCTGAGCACCTGTACCGAGAGTATGCCAGGTACACACAAGGCTCTGTGTGTTCTGTTTCTACCGCTCTCTCTCGCTGTCTCTCCTGGCATCATGCCCATTCGCTGGCACTCTGCCCCGCCATCCTGGGAATCACACAACTGTTTACTCTGCTTCCTTCACCTCACTGCTCCCACAATCTCCATCAGAGAGCCGAAGGAACAGCAGGTGAGCGCTGCCGGATACACGGCGCCGCACTTTCTTTAAAAAAATCGCCAGGAGGTGACCTTGTGTCGATACAATGACGTTTCAGAGCCTGATTCTGCTTCAGGAGTGTAATTTTTTTTAACAAAGGTAAAGATGTTCCTAAATATGGACATGCAGTTCATTCCCTAGGGGATCCTGCCTAGAAGAGTAGTGCACATCTTTTTTTTCCCCTTTCCCAACCTGAGGGACGAGACGCGATGGAGCGAAATGGAAGCCATACTCACTGCTGAGCGACGCTGCAGGTGAGCTCGGGTTACTAGGCGTGGAGTCCAGGGTATCCGAGTAGCAGCTCTCGCCATCCGAGTCCCAGCCGGAGTAGGCAGAGGAGGAGAGAGACGAAGGAGACGATGAAGAGTAGCATGGGTCCTCCTCCACCTCCTCAAACTTCCTCTTGAGAAGCCCACTCATGGCGCTCGAGTGCTGATCTATGGGACACATGGAACAAAAAAGAAAATCATTATCATTAAATATGAAGCGTGCATGTTCATCAATGACAATAATAAAAGACTTCTACCCCCACCCCCATCCACCCACCAGACCCTATTTCTTTTGACTGTGGTCTTTCAAATAACACGCTGAGTAGCAGCAGTAGTAGTAGTAGTATACAACCGACCCTGGAACAGGAAGCAATCAATCAAGTCCCTGTAGCGCGAGTCAACAATTATCAGACCCTTCACCCGCTTCCAA
Organism: Clarias macrocephalus; assembly: GCA_011419295.1. Classification (NCBI taxonomy): domain Eukaryota; kingdom Metazoa; phylum Chordata; class Actinopteri; order Siluriformes; family Clariidae; genus Clarias; species Clarias macrocephalus. The sequence continues at coordinate 52,814 of JAAGKR010001879.1, forward strand.
ATCCAATCAGCCGAGCAAATACATTGATCAGCAGAAAAGCAGTCGGCGGAATACACAGGCAACATGGGCAAGCAGGCGTGTTTATTACGCAGCCCTTGAATGCCCTTCTTTCCAGAGACTGCTCGTGCAGCGATGAAGACAATCGATTCTTTGGACAGAAGAGAAAAAGCTGGCCAATGCCTCTGGCTGTTTTTTTATTTTATTTTTTTTACAGAGCTTGAGTAGGAGGAATGCAGTGACTTTTTTTTTCCTTGCCCCGTGTGGCTGTTAGCTCATACAGCTATTCTACCTTGAAGACATTCGCTGTCAGTTAAAGAAACCACCTCGAGATGTTGCTTCTTTCCGCCGACACGTGAGGTAATGCAAAGTGATAAAAAAATACTTTAAACTAGTAAGAAGTAGCATTCTTCTACGTTCCTGTCAAGGCAGAACAGAGCGCTGCACAAACAAGCCTAGTTCCCACAAGCAGGGCCACTTCTGAGAAGTGACAGACAGTCATGACTGGAAGATGACACAACTCTGAAACACACCGTCTGGGTAATTAACAAGTCTGGGTGGATCCGAATAATACTTATTCACTAATTCCGAGCAGACATAGGAACATCTGAATACAAGCGATTTCTTGTCCAAGTGGGAAAATCCGAATCTAGAACCATTAAACGTGAAAGTTAGACCAGGCGCGAGGTTTTGCAGCTCAAACAGATTATAGCTGTGCTTTACTGCCTTATTACACTCCAGACTAAAAAAGTGCTGACATCATAAAGGTGTTTGACACCGAGGCACGACCTGGATGTGGATTTTCCAGAATTCACGGCACGCAGTCTGAAATCAGACGGCCCCAAGTCTCTCCAAATGCAAATGCACACTCGTTCGAGTTTATCTATTCCGATTATGCAAGCATGTGCTGAGTAAACAGGATTGTCTACAGCACGTCCATGAAGGCAGTGACGTTTCCCTGTTACACAATAAGAGCACAATTAAAAATGCCCCGACAAAAGGCACCTCGCTACTCGCCTACTGTTCTCCAGTCTTCATGATAACGACGGGAACGATCAGAAAAGATGTTTATTCGCATGCAAAGGCGCAGACAATCTGCATCCCGGAGCCTGAGCATAACCCGGACGTGTCTCGTCTTGCAGCGGTGCGACTAATACTCTGCCTCGACAGGCCCTTGAGCCTGCATCCAGGCCTGCTGAAGAGTTTGCACGAACAGAGGACAAGAAGCAAAGTGCAACAGCAGAAATGCGCATTAAAAGAAAATCAAGCCACATTATAAAACATTACGTCCCATTATTGTCTCCGATTATTAGTATTTAGCAGCGATCGAGCACCTGGACACAGCATCTGTTGCTTGACCTAGCCCCGCTTTTAACCTGCCTGAGATACACATAGCTTGTGCAAGATCAGCTTACACCTTCCCTGAGAATTTTTTTAAAATAAATAAATAAAAATAAAATTCCCTATGGAGAGAAGCTTTAATTAAGAGCTGTGGACAGAAGGATCAGGAGAGTAGGGAGGGGGGGGAGGGTTGTTTGTGTGTGTTTGGGGAGGGGGTGTGGCTACCAGGTTAGTAAAGGGAGAGGGAGAAAAAGAGCTTGGGAGCATGGTGTCAGAAGTGGGTCATTGTCTCGGCTGGAGCCTACCTGACAGCCTGATTTGTTAATCTTGTTTAACAGGCAGAAACAATGAAGACAGGCTCATTCCAGTAAAGGGGGCGCATGTGTATGCGCACATACACACATGCATACACACCCCTAGGCAGGAGCACTCCTGGAAGACATCCAGATTGACATTTAAGCCGAAGTCCATCATTCTTCTACTCAGACTGAAAAGCTTCATAATAAATTTTTTTTTTAAAAACAGACATCCTCCTTTTAGATCAGACGGACCGGGCTTTTTAACCACCGGCGGCGACGTAGAGTCAGTTATGCCATCCATAGAGAGTCAGTAAGCATCACCTGATAAAGCTCACAACCCTGAGGGATGAGTAAGATTGTGTGCGTGTGTGTTTATTTTATTATATTTAATAAATTATGTAGCACTATCATTCCATTAACTGCACAGTCAGGAGAAGGAGAATGGCAGTGCCACCATGAGGTATTCCCCATGCAGGTGCCAGTGTTGCTCAGGAGGTAAAAATCTTTTCACTGAAGCGGCTTGTGCAGAAACCAGATCTACCACTACAGTCAGCACTGAGTGTTGATAAGATGCTACCGATAGACTCCGCGCACACACACGCAGCCTGACGAGGCGCTTTTTTTTTTTTTTTTTTTTTTTTAATAAAGGAAATCACAAGATTTTAAATCAAAGATCATCTATAAATCAATAACGGGAACAATCGTAGACCTGGTGTATAAAGAAAAATGGTGTGTAAAGTTCTTAAACTTACCGGCTGCCCTAGTTTCAAGAAGAGCACACAGCAGGAAAAAGAGCAGAGCAGACTATCTACTTCTTCTCATACACACACACACATAGACCAGGTGCTAAAGAGTTGACTTTGCCCTGCCAGGTTGCAGTGCAGCACGTCCATGAAAGATAACGCGGCTCATAGCATGCATTCCATTTGCGGCGAGAATAAAAATCCTGCATGCGCAAAAACACCTGTGTCTGCACCCGAGCGAGGATCTTGAGGCATGTTGACGCACACAACACCGATATTGACCGACTTATTCGCAGGTGCGAAAGTTACTGGAAATGCAGCCCATAAGACAAGCAGGCACCTTCACTCAGGAGGACAAGAACTCCACCTGCTGGCGAAGCCACGAGAGCAGACGCCGTCTGAGGAGTGTTTCTGGTCAGGCAGAACACTGAACACTCAGCTGTGCCAGAGACATTCTGTTCCTTTGGTACAACCCATACACAGTACACAGCCATTCCAAATAGTAGCCTGGACACTCATGCAGGAGGGAGGGAGGGAGGGAGACGGAGGGAAAGGAGGACGTTAAACAAATAAATAAAGTGATGGCTCTAGCCACAGGAATTCTTCTCTGGCAGGGTGACGCATTTCACAAAGCATGGCGGTGCTATCGAACCCAGATGTGCCGGCGATCTCGCAACAGAAACATAGGCTACGCCTAGGACAAATATGCATCTTTAAAAAAAATTATAATAAAAACAGTGACTGACCTCATGCGGTTCAGGGACATTCCACATAACTGTTTAGAAGCTTACGTCACAGATGTTCGTGCCACAGGAGTTCCCGCCAACATTTTTTAGGAGGAAAAAAAAAAAAACCTCATGTACATGTTTTCCACATGCTTCGATGTCAGTTACGGCTGATTATGAAACGAGACAAAGACCAGATCAGGAATGCTTAAAACAGGGACACTGCAGAGCTCGGCTCAATTAACTGGAGCAAATTAAAGGGTTCAACACCTGAGTCGTCCAGCGAGCGCGGAGAAATCAGATATGCCTACGTTTCACACACCAGGATAAACTAACCATTCAACATGGTGCTTATTAAAATTCTACCTGGGGAGCTTTTACGCTGCCTAATCTTCGCTGTTCAGAGAACGATTTGCATCAATATCTGAAATGCAAAGTTAGGGGAGTGCACGGCACAGGATGTCTTCCGCGTGAGCATTGTTATGATCCCTCACTGTAAATAGACTAACGATGGACAAAACAGTGTCGTTCCAGACGACTCCAAAAAACCTTCCTGCCAAGTGAGTGAGTGACTGACTGAGGGAAAGAAAGAAAGAAGGAAGGAAGGAACGGGATGGAAGCACAGTCTGGGAGACTTTCACAAACCAGCACTTGAAACTGACAAAACAGATGGGACCCCTGGGTTACAGCACTTCGGAGACGACAAGAGTCTCCCCAACCCCCTTTTGTCCCTCAGCAGCGTGTGAACTACTCGTCTGAGGAGGTGCATGGGTTTGTACAGTAGCTACTATTTCAGCACACACACTCACACGTAGACAAAAAGATTCCACTGTGCTGAGAGCTGTAGATGACAGCATCTCTATCTATTGCATCTCAACATGGATTTGCAACATGGGATGAATCAAGCAGACATGCACAATATACAGAATAGTGCTAGATTCAATTTTGCAAAAGACAATTATTATAATATGTGGTGGAGTAATAAAATATATACGAATCAGACATAATGTGCATTCTAGAAAATAAATAAATAAAAGTGGATTTGCCTCCTGGCACAGAAGCTAAACAAAGGCTGAGGCTCTTCTCATCACTGGAAACATGATTCCTTGCCTCCACCAGCCCGAGTGAGGTCGCGCTAGAGACAGCATCATCTCTCTCTCTCACACACACACACACACACACACACACCACTGAACTGAGTTCAACAGGAATTCACTCGCACAATGGAACAAGCGCCAAATGAGCAATACACACACCATAAAACAAAAACAAGCCTTTTTGAACAACTCATGACAATCAATCATTTAAGCAAAAAAAGAATATTTTTTAAAACCCCTTTGAAGATTTCGGACTCATTCCAAAGTGAAAGTTGCATGCTTCCTGATTTAAAGCACCTCCTCCTCCTCCTCCCCCAATGAGCTTATTTCTCACACACATCTCTAATCACCATCAATCAATCAATCAATCTGATCAGTGACATCATGATGTGAAACCATAATGTGAAAATGGACTGAGCCTATTCAATCACGCCTTAACACACACACAACAACACCTCTCTCTCTCTCTCTCTCTCTCTGACCCCTCTTGTTTAATGCTAATGACAATTAACACCAAGTCATCAAGAGCCTGAGAAGAGGAACACACTACTAGTTTGAACATAACTACCTGGAGAAGTGTGTGTACGTGTGTGTGTGTGTGTGTGTCCGACGATACAAAGTACACGATCCGACACAAATGGAAACTCCGACAGCGGCTTCTCGATACATCTGGATCTACATATTTATTATTTCTTTAAATCGATAAATAAAAAAATAATAAATTTGATATACACTCTACTATTAGGTCATTTGTGGTATTATTTATTTCTATGGACCCGACGGTGTTTAAACGTACAATGATAGAATGTATAAATTTCGTTACATTTGTATCTAGTGTTTATAAACAAAAACACGACTTCATAAGAAATCTCTAGAATTAAGAATCCCTTTGATCCTTCTCCTGTTTCAGTGAGAAGGTAAAAAACGGAACATTGGAAACTACTTGGATTTCCCTTAACCCAAGCCCGACACTAGCGATCAGACACACACAACACACACACACACGACACACAGATAATAAGAATTGCTATTACAGCAGCGATTAAAAAAAAAAAACACTTGCTTACCAACAAAGGAATACGGTATCCGATCACCATTAGTGAAAATCACACCAGGTTGAATAAAAGAGATGAAGGAATAGTGAGGAGTGAGTAATAATCCGGGCAAACAGGGTCGCACACAGGCTCGGCTTTTGTGTCTTTCTGCTGAAGCGTTTTCGCCTTGTCTGAGGCGGACTGCTCAGTAGCACAGCCTTTTTCGTCAGTGGAAAACTCCCTCCTGGCGTCTGACGCAGGCGGTGACACACACACTCTCTCACACACACACACACACACACACACACACACTGTGAGAGAGAGAGAGAGAGAGAGAGAGACCTGCCCACGCTGCTTCCTGCTTTCCCGGCGAGCTGTCCTCACATAACATCACTACTTACAATCATCTAAATATAATAAGAACAAACCAGTCAGAGGACATGTTCAGTCCCTCCAATATACACAAGCATACTAGAGTCAATTTTTTTTTTTGACATTATCTTATGATTTTTACTCTATATTTTATACTTTGCTTGTTCTGGGATTTAATTAAAAGCAATGACCTGGCTTTACAAATTTATATATAATATATACGACTGAGATATATTTTTAGCACTGTCGTCTTGCACTTCCACTTCCTGGGTCCTGGGTTCGATTCCTGCGTCGGGTATGTGTGCATAGAGTTTGCATGTTCTCCCCGTGCTTGCTGGGTTTCCTCCAGGTTCTCCGGTTTCCTCCAACAGTCCAAAGACATGCAGATTAGGTTAACTGGCATCCCCTAATTGCCCGTAGTGTGTGAATGGTGACCACAGGTCCTACCATAGTCATACAAGGTGGGAATAAATACAACGGTCACCATTGGACTCCACAGTCCCTAGTTGGAGTATAGAGGTTCCTAGATGGATGGGTGGATATAACATAAATAAAATATGACCTAAAACCCCAGAATTTAAGGTCGCTGATTGGTTAGCACTATCGTCTCACACCTCCAGAGTTAATTCACCCACTAATCGTCATTACCACTTAATCCTGTGTTCAGGGTGCCGGGGGGGCGGGGGGGGGGGGGTAGGGGGGGCTGGAGCCTATCCCAGGAGACTTAGGGCACGAAGCAGGATACACCCTGGACAGGGTGCCAATCCATCGCAGGGCACACATCATACACACACTCACACACACACACTACGGGCAATTTGGGAATGCCAATTAACCTAACCTACATGTCTTTGGAATGTGGGAGCACGGGGAGAACATGCAAACTCCATGCACACAGAGACGGGAATCGAGCCTGGCCGGGGATCGAACACAGACCCTGGAGGTGCAAGGCGACAGAAAATTAAAAGAAAATTTATGCAAGTGTGTATGAGTGAGAAATGCGTTTAGATAATAATGAGATCCAAGCCAAGGGTGACGGCGACAGTGGCAAGGAAAAACTCCCTGAGATGTCAATAGGAAGAAACCTTGAGAGGAACCAGACTCAACAGGGAACCCATCCTCATTTAGGAGATAACGGATAACAGAAATTATATAACAACATCATGTGTGTTATGCAGCTGAAAGTTCAATATAACAGAAGTTATTTAAATTCACATGAAGTCCAGTTCAGCACAGGGATGAGTCAGCAGGTGCAGAGGGGAGATGGGGTCTGGATCACTGGGAGCTCAGGAGCAGCATGTGTAGATCCAAAACATCATGAAGCAGAAAGGGTTCAAATCTCATCTCCAGTCTGTGTGTGGACGTTTGCATATTCTATGTAGGTTCCCTAATTACAAAGTGCAAAAATATGCTTTGCCTGTACTATGTGTGAACCCCCTGATAGATTGGCACCCCATCCCTCACCTGAGTTTCCTATAGGCTCTGGGCTTCCTGCAACCCTACTGTACACGGTCAACCTGTTGTTCATCTTTGAAAATCTATATACAATGGAAAATTTATATATAATTCAGGAGTTTTATTCACTGTTAAACGTAGTAGCAGGACATTTTTAAATGTTAAACCAACACGCAAGTTAATGTCAGAGAGCTTTTTTTTTTTTACTGCCGTCTCATATGTTTTCTATCAAAGCCGATGTTTCCATTTTAGCTGTTATTTCCCAGGTTCTGACTCAGCCTCAGACGAAACAATGAGTCATAAGAAAAAACTTACTTGAAAAAAGGGAGGAAAAAAAAAGCTTTACATCATTGATTGCAAATGATGCAATTGGACAGTGATGATTCAAATATATTGGCAAAGTTCCTCAAGATGATCAACCTGGTTTGCTCCCAAACTGGTTTTTACAGTATTACACTATACAGATGTAGTAGCGATGGTGAAAATGTTGAACTGAAAGTTACAGAATGTTGTACAAATATAGAGTGGCCCAAAAAAAAGGATACACACTTCAACACGAAAACTATATGTCTGTCTTCTGACAGTCACATGATTGACAGCATCGACGATGGTGCAACTTCTGACATTTTAAGAGGAAATATAATACTACACATTGCAGCCATAATTCAATTCGGGTTTTAAAAAAGGGGCAGAGATTACATCTGTGTATACAGTTTTGTTTTTTGTTTTTTTTGGGCCACTCTGTATGTATGTGCATTTGTGCCGAATTACAGCAGAGACAACTATGAGACAATGATCGTGATGGTGGTATTAGCATGAACGTTGAAGCTGTGGAAGCTGATCAGAGTTAAGGAGAAAAGCACTGCTGTTTACTGAAATAACTGAAGCGAGGGGTTGTTCTGCAATTTCAAAATTCTGACTAGGAATATACAGTAGCATAGAGATTGCTTAAACATCCTATTGATCATTAGCTTTGGTTAGCTAGCTTGTTGCAAACAATATATGCAGGTGTATAAGTATATATATATATATATATATATATATATATATATATATATATATATATATATATATATATATATTTTTTTTTTTTTAATATACACATAAATATACATATTACCATATACCATATATAAGCATTGCACATTCACTTTATGCACATTGGTTACATACTAAAAAATTATTTTTTCCCCTTTTTCTCCCCGCTTTTTTATTCATGTTTTTTATTTAATTTTATGCAGTTATTGAATGTACATAGTATATATATATATATACAGTATATTATTATTATTATTATTATTATTATTATTATTATTATTGAATGTACATAATATATGTATATAGTGTTACAAATGTACAGTGTTTTATGTCATTCTGTACTTTGAATGCCACAAATATCCTGAATCAAATTTCTTGCGTATATCAACATACTTGGCAAAAAACCCAATTCTGATTCTGAAAAAAAAAAAAGGATTTATTTTTTCTCCTCCCCTTGAAGCATCTTGAACTTACAGATGTCAAAAGTGGTATTTGTCACCGGATTTCACATTCCATCACTATCAGTAGGTTACCCAGTGGCACTACTGATAATATGCGGCACTTATTGTGAGACTCATTCCACTGAACTCAGAACACTGTACTCTAAGTTCGATTAAAACAACAACTACATGGGTGCGGACTAGAACAAAGCCCAAGTGCCACATTTGATGCTTATAACATCCCTTCTGGGCATGAGGGAGAATTCCTCCTTACTGAGCAGAAATGACGCCTCTTGTTTCCTCCTACTGAGAAACCGCCTCCACTGCACTGCACTGTTGATACACAGGAAAGTGTTGATCGCACACCCATAAAGAAGTCAGGCCAAACCCGTGCCGCGCACACATGAGCACGGCACAGTAAGAGCGAATTCACCGCTGTGTAGTCTGTGTAACATGATGATTTACAAGCCACATCTGTATGATCCAGAATTCCAGCAGTGCAATAAAAAAATAAAATAAAAAAAAACGGCTCTGGAGGAAGAAGAGGCTCCAAGCTTTTGTGTTCTCATGTGGCTCTGAATTAAGCAGCCGCTTCCTGCCAATGTCAACACAGGTGTAGAGTTCAGCTGGGGCTTGGGGTTGGGCTTTGGACAAACTACCAGTGTGTACACAGTATGCTAATCGTGCATTGCTAATTGAGAGGAGTTAGATCCTTGTGTCCTAGTGAGAACATTACACACAGTAAACAGACTGCTCACACTCGAGTGATCATTCCAGTGCGATCCCATCATCGTCTGTGTGGTGCGAGTTAAACCCGAGCAGCTCACTCCTTGTTATTGCATGATTTCATGAAGTCGCTGTGTTGATGTTTACCCACGATGGATGTCGTCTACTTGCTTGTTTCTGTGGCGGGACCGTAAAAAGATGTCTGGCTGTGCAGACAGCTCCAGCGTCTGAGCGGCCAGACAGTCCGTCTGTCTGTGATTAACTCACTGTCTCCTCTGTGCTTTTAGGCATTATTGATGCGTGTCTGCAATGACCAGGGGATGCACTGTGTCACACAGTTCTAAATATCTCACACACACACACACACACACACACACACACACACACACACACACACACACACACACACACACACACACACACAATCTCTCAGTACACACAGTATCTTCTGCTTTAGTGAGTTAATATGTATCCTGTAACAGCATGTCCTGAAGTGTTGCGTTCTCTCAAACCACAGGCAGCGCTAAAAACCTGATCTTTTTTTTTTTTTTGGAGCATGTAATTTTTAGGAACATCAATGACTCTCTTGTCATGCTACCAAGAAAGCAGGAACATCCTGTTACCAAGCTCTGACACTTGGATGAACGTTCGTTCATCCTTGTTCTGTAGAAAACCTCACCATGTTCCTTGTTTTATGAGAATAAAATGTTTGAACTTTTCTGCAGAGCGCTCCTACCATCTCAGGGCCCGGATCAGCGTTCAACTCATAAGCCTTGGCTTTAAATAGTCTCTACACACAGCATACAGATCAACTCCAATCAGCTTCTCATTCCAGCAGAACAGGTTTACTTCATTTACATGAATGAATTAAAATGAACCTCGCTTCACACACACACACACACACACACACACACACATACACACACACACACACACACACACTGCAAAACAAGTGGAGAACATTTATGATTGTTACAGAAGGACAACATTGGCGTCGCGTCCTCGTGGAATCTGCAGGTGTGTGAGGACGTGTGCTCACCTGGACATTTGCAAGATCTTCAGCAATTTGCATATAAATAAGCGAACAAACATGTAGAGAATTCTGCAAGGCTAGGATACAGCCGTCCTGACAAGTTAACCTCCTGAGACCCGGGTTCGACTCCTCGCGTGTATACTGATAACTATGAAGATACAAATGTATTTAAACAGCCAGACATTGGTCAAAAGATTTATACCTAATCTACTGTACCTCATACGGGGATACAATGAGAAAATGTCCTGTCCTTATAGGAGGACATACCAAACCAAAGTGCAAACACATCTGGTCCAACACAGAGATTATACTGTAATGACATTAGGATATGAGTCGCGGGCAGGGCTAATCTGTGTAGCGCAGTGGTGTCAGGGTTCAGAACTTAAACAAACACACTGAACAACAACAAAACACAAAGATCATTATTAACTGTACGAGGGGCGTTCAAGTCAAACCGGGACTTGTGATGAGACAAAAACATTTCAACAGCGGAGCGATCCCGACTGAGCTCCCATGAACACTCGGCGAGTGGAACGCCTGATACTTGAAAAACTCGTCCCATCTATCTGTGGAAACTGTTTTACACAAGCTATCACCAACACCGATTGCACATTACAGGAACTCAGCTGGAAGTTATCGCCTCATCCGCCGTACCGTCCTGACGTCGCTCCAATCCATTTCAACATGTCTGGGCCGTCGAAATTTCCCCAATGTGAAACGAATAAAGGTATTGTATATCTTATCTTATCCTACAGGAGTCACTGGGAGGCCAGGGTTTCAGACATGAAGCAATCTGATACCGAGTGTAGCAGAGGATTATATAGAGAAATAAAGTCTTTCGGTGCCATCAAAAGTCCCGGTTTGACCCAAACGACCTTTGTATTATCAGTTTGCTATGCTGCATGCAAAGTGTAACAAGTCGTGTTGTACATTCCTTTCCTTTTAAATGCTAAAGTTAAAAAAAAAAATAAAAATAAAAAAGAAAAAAGAAAAACTTTTCATGGTTAAAAAAAGAAGCTGAAGAGTTCCAGGGAACACTGAGACTCACAAATATTTGCCTTTTCTTTTCAATAAAGAAAGTTCCAGTCGAGAGGGGGGGAAGGGGACCCTCGCTTACAGCCGCTGAATCAGCCTTGCATATATTAGGCGCTCTGTCTTTAAAAGTGTGCCAGAGTCTTTGCTGTGGACGACGCCCCACAACGAGCACAATAATGGCCCTCAATGCTTACCATCTGCAATAGGCAGGGAGGGGTTGGGGGGGGGGAGCCACCGCTGCACGTGCTGCGTACAGCACCTCGGCAGTGTACGAATTTATTCACGCCAGCCGGCTTCGCAGCCTGTAATGAGCGCCTCGGTAGCTATACCCGTTGTGAATCATAGCTTTCAAGTGTCGTACATGGTCTCGGCGTTGGGAACACTGGCGTACTGTTCGGCTGTAATGACAGGGTGCAGGAATGACAGGGTCCAGGCAATAAAGGGGAAAAACAAAAGCCTGAAGTTTGCACGAGCTGAACAGAGTTTTTTGATTTGCTGTGCTGGCAGTAGGGAGGACGAGGAGGAGGAGAAGGACGAGGACGAGGAGGAGGAGGAGGGTGAACACATGTGAGGTGGTCACGGTGAAGTTCTGCGAACAGATTGATGGCACCAGCTGTCCCCGAGAGAGAAAACAAAGCCGGGCAGCTGGTCACCTGTAACTGCAACTAGTGCTGAGAGTGCAACTCTCGACTGCTATTGAGTGCGAGGGTCAATTACTGACACATGACACACACACACATACACACACTCAACTTAATGTGCCCTAAGTGGTAATTAAATAATAAGCGCTGATAAGTCTCAATACAGACCTAAAAAAATAAAAAGTTCTCCAAATGTGAATATGTTTCATTTCTAAATAAGACTGAGAAAAACCTCCTCCTCCTCCTCCTCCTCCTTGTCTTCCAAAGAAAAGAAAAAACGCTCATGCATTTAGTTTCATTTAAGGAGAACTAGAAGTAAGAGCTCAGTCAGGGTTAATGCGCAGGCAGCCCGGAGAACAGCGACGCCCTCCTCCCTCTCCAGCCCGGCGCCAACCAATTACAGCGCAGCCACTCTGCTCTACTCAGAGACAGAAGAATTCAGCCAATGATATGACATCATCAGATGCCCATTAAAGGAGAGGTTCTCCTTTTTTTTTCTTCTTCTTCTTTTTTTTTTTTCCTTTGAAGAAGAGCAAAAGAAATGTGAGGCCTGG